>WTSP01010737.1:16594-31923 GCA_025331215.1 Actenoides lindsayi | reverse complement strand
ACCCTGCAGATATTTGTAACCATTCCTAAGATCCCCTCTCAGGCTTCTCTTCTCCAGGCTGAACAGCCCCAGGGCTCTCAGCCTTTCCTCACCAATGAGATCTTCCAGTCAGTCCCTTCATCATTTTGGTCAGTCACAACAAAGAGTTTGGAGAAAACTGCAAGGAACAGATGAACTGATTGCTCACTGACTTGCACATGCTTTCCCTCACTCCCCCATCACTGCTCTCACAGGGCCACTGAGTAGTTAAATGTAATAGACCATGAGAGGGCTATTGTCTGTGTTACTCTTAACCTGCTGCTATCCTGCCCCTCTAAGCTTGTATTAGCCATCTGCCTTTATTACTCTTCTTTTCATGCCCAAATTAATGCATTACTGTTGCACAACACAACATGGTTCTGTAAACTGCAGAATCGGTATAAAAAATGTAGCATGGAGATGGGAGGGTAAAAAAAAAAGATTTTAAAGGCAAGTTAAAATTATTTAAACTGATGACATTAGGGAATGGCCAAGCAAAACTGCAGCATTTAGTTTAACAAATACTCAACAAGTTCCAAGTTGCCTCTGCAACCTTAAAAGGCTGAAGGACAATCCAATTAAGAGTTAAGGTTAAACACTTAAAGGAAACAAAAGTATTTAAGACATTTGAATTCTCTTGTTCTTCTAAGCCAAGGAACAGCATCCATTCTCCAAGTGAGTCACGCAATGAGAGTGTGAAATGCCAGCCAGGCGTGGGAGCAGCAAACCACCACGGATCCAAAACCATCAGGGTAAGAAATGGACTATTAGGGGGGAACTGACACAGTCCTGCAGTATTTTAAGCTTTTAGTCCTAAAATTGCCAAAGTTATACTTAGTAAGAATGCACTGGATTACAAAGGAAGTTCTTTAAAAGAAAGCAATTGAGGCATTTTAGTTTGTCCCTTAGAACAGAAAGTTGAATAAGCCAAGTTTGTAAGCAGAAAGCAGCTGAAGTATTAGAATCTGATATAAGAATAGGGGTTAGAAGAGCATCTAGGACACAGCTTTTTTGCTGATGACCACTCCATGTGAAGGCTGACACATTTATTAACAGGGTTAATAGCCTGGTCCAGCAGCATCTGCATACCCACACCAGCCCAAGCCTTATGCCATATGTGGGTAGATGTGTGTGAGCTGTTTAGCCAATGCTTAGTAAATTGGTTCCAGGCAAAGGGTAGCTCAAAGCAGGAGTGACCAGTATTAGTCCTTCAGCTTTGCCACTTGCAAGCAGCAGGACTGAGTTTCCACCTTATTAGAGGGGATCTGGCCTCCCTTCCAAATACCAGTTGTCATAAAGCAGTTCTGGAAGACACGGGAACTAATTGGCCAATACACAGCACTGCTCAGTACAAGTGGTACACACTGAGCACCTCTGACCTTTCTTAGTGGACCTAGAAAGGAGTTAATTGGTTCCATTAATCTAAAAACACTTTCAGTTCAAGTTGCTTACAAGACAAGGGCCGTGAGTCCTTCTAGAGTGAATATAAATCTTTCTAGCATATCTGAAGTCTTCCTAACGTGAAGTTTTGATCTGTTGTTTGTGAATCTACTACTGTCAAGATAGCAGTTTGCACAAAAGGTGTTCATGAAATCCCCAACAAGCCTAGAAGACCATTCTCCTCTTCCCCATTGAACCCTATGCAGAAACAGGCTGCTCCTTTCCTACAAAAATTAAGTCACGGGTCACTCTGGGTGACTGATGAGCAGGATGACTGCAAAAACCAAAGGCTTCAGTGTGGTCTTTACCTCAGAGATGCAATTATTCAGCAAACATCTTTGCTCACAAGCTTTTAAAACAAAACAAAGCAAGAAAATATAGCAACATCTGTCTGTATATTTTGATGGGAATTCAGGTTTACAATAAACATTAACACTTCGACCAAAATGTTAATTTATGTAACTAAAACAGAAGAGTGATAACTGGATCTGTGCTAATATCACTGAAATCACAATAGCAACTGTGAGAAAATTTTGTCTCAGTAGTTTTAAGTCACAAAAGAGACCTAATCACTGTTGAAATAGTATATCCCTACTGTCAGTCCAATAATTACAGTCCAAGAATCATAACAGAGGGTAAATATGGTATCTTGATTAAATTCTTGGGAGTTCTACTAATTTCTTCTGCATGTCTCCTGCTTTAATCTAAACAACTTCAAGAGTTCTTTAGACACAGGTTCCCTTCGCTGTTAAGAGTCAAAGATGTGGTTTGTATTTTCTCGTCTTATCTAGTTTGTGTTTCCTCACCTTCCCAGTGAGGAAATTTAAGTATAACCTGCAATCCTAATGTAGCATATATTAATACAAATAAGGAAAAAGACCCCAGGCAAAGTATATACTCTAGCTAGTCTCTTGAGTAACAGCATATTGGCATTTTCCTCACCGTTTCCCACGGGGATAATGTCGGACGTATTCTCCCACATCATGAGCAGCTACAGCCAGCACTTGGGGATCATCAGAAACCTCCAGAAGTTTTGTCAGGATTCTAGGAAAAGATTGGAAACAATCAAGTCCCAGGTTTTATTCTGAGTTGTCTTTGCTGTTGGTTTATTTGTTTTGTGTTATCTGTTGTTGGTTTGTTTGTCGGTTGGGGTTTTTTTTGTTTTCTTTAATTTACATCACTAATCAAAACCAACACACAACACGAAACAAAGACTAAGCTATGGCAAAAACATTTTAATTACATCAACTAGAATAGCTGGTTTTTAAGTGAAAGCATGAAAAGAATCAACAGGACAAATGTGCATGTAAGTTCAGCTAGAGATAATCCCTCATCGATAAATCAGCAATACATTTTGACCAGTAAAAGCAGATAATTGTAGTTTTGAACAAGATGAACCATCCATGAGTAAGGACCACATTATTCTAAAAATAGCAAGACCTCCTGACTTGCTTTCATTCTAGACAGTAGTTTGTGTTGAAGTGTAAACCTGTTTTAGACACACGTTCAGTTAATCACAGAAAATGTGAAAGACTCAAGTGATTTCAGACTTGAAAACTTACTTGAGTAGCTCATAGTTCTTCTCATTCAGTCTTACAGCATTCTCCCTCCAAAACTTCTCAGACTTGTGTACAGGACTCCACTCCAGTCTTCCTGACTTGAGCTCAGAACTGTACTCATCGAAGGAGCTGCAACACAAAAGATCTGAATGAAATATTGGTTAAGCTTCTACGACCAGAGTTTGAATTGCATGGCCAATCCTGTCCCCAGCAAGACAAAGCTGGGGCACAACTTCCAGTGACACGTTTGGAAGCCTGCTCTCCAGAGCATGAGAGCTATTTCCTGTCTCAGAGTTCAACACTTCAAAAATAAGGAAAGGCATGAAAAGCAAGAGAGAAGTTTCCAAATATAACCCTCCACCTACCCCAAAAAACACTTCCCCCCCAAAATAAAATAAAATAAAATGGAAGAGAAACCCAAGCCACACAACCACAGCATCTGGGGATTTAATTGGCTGTTTTGCCTGTTTTCTAGGTTTTAACTTCCCCCTTGCCTTTCATCCAATTAAACCTCTGACATGAACTACAACATGCAGTTCTGTTCAGGCACAAGAGCAAGAACTAGGTAAGCACCAGCAAAAACTTGAGTTAATCTGAACAGCAAACTGTATTCTAATCAGGCAGTCTTCAGCTTTAGACTGGAACTCATATAAGATCCCTCTGAAGTCCTCCAACAATTTACCAACTACAAAGATCACATATCCAAAAGTGAAGATTTCTTTTCTATTCAACCTGTAAGTGCTCACTTAGGAGTAGGAATATATACAGCAGCATCTTTACACTCCACCTTACCAACCACCATTTATGTACCATCAGTCTGTACGTTACTTAGGCTTGAAAAAGACAAAAAAAGTTTTACAGATGTTCATATAATGTTACTGTTAAGCTGACACTGCGAAGCATACCTCAGGTCCTGCACGCTCTCACCAAGCTTGTCCAGGAGGAATTTGATATCTTCACTTATGTCTTCATCATCGTATTTCTGCTGATCCAAATTCTCCAGCTGTTTCAAGACTTTACACTGAATCATGGCAAGAGCGTATTCTTGGCGAGTTTCTCTCTCGGTGGATTTCTCTAACAAATTCTAGGGAAATAGAAAATCATTCTGTTTGTTTTAATAGCAGACTCCTAGGACACAAAGGGGTGCGTTTAAGAAATTCTTCTTTGCGCTCGCATTCAGCAAGCGACAGAAGTGACCGCTTCCTGAAAGAATCTCTCCAAAGCAGCATGAGTCTGCTACACAGTGGCTGCTTGGCACCTACATTTGGTAGCATATATTGCCTAAGACTGACTTTAATACAAAGGAGGAGCATTCAGCTGTCACCAAAGCACCTGAAGAGGAACTTAGAATATAAAAATAAATAAATAAAGCTTTCTATTGTAAGGTAGAAGTAACACAACAATACGTGCTGTAAAGCACAACCACCACTGCATTCACGTCTAGGTTACTTAGACCATTTTCCCTCTAGATGGTATGTTGCCTTCAACTAGAAAGTATTAATTCACCTTCTTTCATCATTTTCCACATCCAATCAGGCTGCCTACAGAGACTATTCGAAGAATAAGGGCAGGCTTATATCCCAGATCCTCTGCCATACACACCTACTGCAATTATCATTTTAGTTTTCTGTATAGCAATAGGATAAAACAGGAAAGAATTAGGGAAAAAAAACACAAAAAACACCCAGCACCCCAAAGTCATCTTTCCAATTCAAGAGTTACCATCTGGATTAGATCAGCTTCTTTGGAATGTGGGAATATTCCAATTGGATATTTTTTATTCCAACAGAAGCTTGTTGGTAAGACTGGAATCACAAACACAGAATGTAATAGCCAAGTTTCAGTGCTACTTATTCATTACATTTCTACTCAGTTTAATCAGCTTCAAATTATGTTGCTCAATCAGAGATGGTTGATAAAGCTGAAAACATGAATTCCATGAGAGAAAAACCTTACCAAACAGAACACGTTCATATAAATAAGCCTTCACATCTACCAGAAGTAAAGAATGAAACCATACAGAAGGAATTTGACTGCATCACTCAGATTCACATTAAAGAACCATTACACTTAAGGTTTCTAAGGTATCAGGTATTGCATTAGTAAGGCAGAACACTGAAAATAAATGTTACAAAGTCACGTCACTGTTTTTAATTGCCATATATAATTAGCTTTAATGCACAAAAAAAACCCAAACTATTTCTATTTCAGCAAGAGTAAAAGGTAATTTACAGAAAGTAATGCTAAATTACTTAAAGTTACAAAAGTAATGCTAAATTAGAGTTAAAAGTGCTAATGAGAGCAAAAGAATAAATAATGAATCTTAAAAGACAAAATTCAACAAGTTCAAGGAGAAAAGTTTCCAAACAACTCCTAGTTAAGAGAATTATAAGCAGATGTGAAAGTTACTTCAAATATTGTTACCTAGTGAGATATTCAAGTTTTTTTATAGTGAAATTGGAAGGATATGTTAGGGAAGTACAAACAGGAACACGTGACTTCATAGAATGAATCAGTAAACTAAGCAGCTATAAAAAAATCTTAAGGTACAAAATGAATTACAGGTAGGATACAGACAAAAGACAACACAAGTATTAAAATGTTTTTTTCCTCATTTTTCACAGGTAGAGAAAATAATTGATTCTGAGTAGACAGCAGTACCCAATACCTAATGCTTTTTAGAGAAAGAATTACATTATGATTACATACTTCAGGCACTTAACTTGCCAAAGAGCTGAAACAGGTCAAATTAAGAGAAACTGGGTAGTAGGGAAGACCCATGGAAGTTGTCAGGACTCATGGCAGACCTTCAGCAATGCACAGACACAGAGATGATTTGGGGAATCATCGAGCCTCATCCTCCACCCAATTCATTTATTTGGGTTTTCCCCCCCCCCAAACTGATACTGCAGCCTCTCACACAAGAAAAGGGCTATTTTGCCTCAGCTACCTATTTTTATTTTGCTTCAGAACTCACAGGTCTGATGTCTAATTTCTAATCGAGTTCCTGGCTGCCACTTCATAACCTCATTTTCATGCCAACACTAGTCTTTGATGTTGGAGAAAGGAAACAGCTAAGTTAATTTCCCCAAAGCCTGTAACAGAACCATCTTATTCTTTCTCAGCCTTTATTTATCTAAAGAACCTGGCTTCATTTTTGTCTCCTCTTGCAAAACACACTAAATCTATGAATTAGCAGTTATTTCTCCTACTTTTTATGACCTTGGAATTGGAAGAGGTTGAATAAGCATTGCTGAGCCTGCCAGATGTTGTGGTCAGGTTTGGGGTTTTAAGCTGTCTTACTATACATCCCTGCTTAATCTTAATGTTAAGATCCCAAAGAACACTAGAACACCTAGAGGTTTACATAGTAAGAATAGCCCCTACAAGGTATTTACCTTGCATCACTGACCTCCTTCAGAGTAGCACGTTCTTAGGACCTACCTTACCCAGAAATTTTTCAAAGTAGCAAATGCTTCAGGCCAGAGAGACCGTTTCAGTCACAGAGCAAGTGCCTTCATGCAGCTTGTTCCTGCCAATCAGCAAATCAGGAAGCGAGAATTCCCCTCTCCTGATCCTACTGTACTTGCAACACCCAGTACTGGAATACCATCAGTACCCAGGAAAACAGTTTCCAAGACTTACATCCCCTACTCAGGATGTAAATCCTGTTACAGCACTCCTGTGTGACATGCAGGACACTTGACAAGCACGTGCACGTGCACAGTTAGCACCCATGAAAACCAACCGGTGCTCTCACAATGAGAGCATCAAGCCTCAGTGCTTAGTTATTCCAAATTAAATAGGACTAGTGATTTTCAGGTAAGATGGGCACAGTAAAGCAACTAGTAACTCTTACACAGATATCCTCATTCATCTTCGTAGAGCCACCAAGAAAACACTTTTGGACTTGTAAATAAAAATAATTTCCAAGTCAGTCAGTTGGACAAACAGATACAGGTTTAACATACATATGTACTTTTTTTTTAACTAAAGCTTCATAAAGTAATTATTTATCAGATATTAGTAACTCCATTGTTTTATACTAGTACCAATCAAAAAAAAAAAAATAATAAAGAATCTTGAGCTAAAGAAAGGCAATCACTAGTGCTCATGTTAATATAGGGGGGTTCAGTTAACCTTATTTTAAGAAGACATCGACTAGCAGACTTCTATTACCTGTAATACAATGAAAGATTTTAGCAAAGCAGTAGGGGATGAGATTTAAATAATTAAAGAATGTCACAATCTCTGTCTCTTACCTGTAGCAAAACTCACCTCTCAAAAAGAGAGGGAAAACTAAGCTTTCAATCCAGGCCAGCGACACGGTCCAGCAGACACCTGTACATCCACAACATCTGAGATCTGCTCCAGCTGAGAGACAAGTGCAGTGCAACCGCAGCCAACAGACACTCACCCGAAAAGCTGCCAGGATGATTCTGGTTACTTTCTCTTTGACAGATTCCTGCAGAATGTCCGACAGCACCGGGACGATATTGTACCGACGGAGATATTCGCACATCTGAGGGCTAAACGCCAGCAACCACACACAGAAAATCATCTGGTACTGCAGCTGGAACCCACATTTGTTGCTCAAGACTCCCATGATACTGAAAATTAACAGAGGATAAATTTTGATTTTTAAATCATGACTGCATAGTCATTATACTTGTGTGTGTGTGTATATATATACGTACGTATATATATTTGTATAGACTTGTTTCCTTAATTGTCTCTCTCCACAGCAGTGCTCAAAATAAGTTGAAGGAGTCATTGTTTAACAAGGGAATTCTGAGAAAACAGCTCATGAATTTAACACATCATTGATTTACAAAGCACCACTGGAGAAGAAATAATATCACAAGAGCTCCAAGAAGAAATCATGCAGAAGCTTTCTTCAGCTGAAGCAATTTACAAGTCCATTCAAAAAAGATACCCCAAATTAAAAACAAAAAAACCCAAACAACAAAAGAACACAAACCCACCAAAAAAACAAAACAAAACCCTAACAGACCTCAAACAACTACTTTCAAGATCACTGCTTTCAAAATTAAGACAAGTACAAACTTGTTGAAACACAGGCTTATTGCAATGCTTTCATAGCTTATTTAGGCTTCCTTGGTGAAAATAATTCTTTCAAGTGTCATCTTGACACATGGAAACACCTTTTGAACTCTCACTTCACCGGCAACTTTGACTTTTCTCCATTTCAAAGTCTATTTTTTTCTTAAAGTGCAAATTGTACAGCCACCAACCCCAGCAGAGGCACGTGTGGCAGGAAGTTACTTATAGAGAGGCATTTTTTTAACTAACATCCTAGCCTCAAGCAGAAGCATTTATGAAGAGAATCTGTACACAAAAATGACTTACTTGAAGCCACATGTGGAAAAAAAAACAACGTTGAGCTTTGCTCTAGAATGTGTTTCTCCTTTCACTAGTATTTTCAGACTGAAGTCGTCCAAACTGAAGGACAAGGAAGATGAGCAAAACCTCATTTTGCTAGTCCTTGTTCTATCAAACGAAAAGCAGAGCATCTTCAGCTAAAGACAAATGGCTGTATTCCCCTTCAGATATTGATTTAAGCTGTTCTTCATAGAGTAAAGTAGTATTAAAGCCTCAACATTGGTACCTATACCTTCAAGTTCAATGTGTCTGACCATATTAATGTTTGAAAACAAATAGGTTTTGCACTCAAACAGAGCAGCTGTCTCTTGCAAGAGAGTTCTATTCCAGAAGAGGTCACTGGGGAACATGTTATCATAAGTGCAAGTATATCCATATAAATTGAAATAAATGCTCACCAATTTACTCCATCTGCTTCTACCCACGCAAAGCGATATTCATTGACCCTGAGCATCAGCTGCAGGCATCCAGCAACACACTGTACATACTGGGAACTCTGGGGGAAAAGAGCACATCACTTCTTAGAAGAAAAGTTAGGTAGAAAGTGCTGAAGTTGTTTCCCAAACTAGGCTTTACTGGCATACTGCAACACAGGGTGCTGAGGTAAACAGGCTCACCCTTACAGTGTTTTACATCTCCCTGTTTAGAAAAACAAGTCACAAGAAAAGGTGAGAAGCAAAATATAAATGGAGAGTTTTGAATAAGAAAGAAATCTCACGCATGTGATACCATCTGACATTACTGTAACAGATTCTTACAGCCCACTTGAACAGGCCTTCTCTCGGCACCGAGGAACAAAGGCTGTCTCCTGTTTGATTACACTCCAGAGCCCTTTCAACCACACAGTCAACTGGTATTCTATTGAGCCAACTTTGGGAAATAAACTGGGTACCAAATTTGAAGAAGTTTTCTAGAGGTCGTGGTAGAAAAGGGATTCTTGAGCTCAGGCTCTTCCCATTCCCACTCTCCAACTGGCAAGAACAGTGGTGACATTACAAAGGTGTCTTTTCCTACACACTTGCCAGACAGTAAGCACCAAGCCTACTGTAAGGAGGTACAAAATGCTGATACAAAAAAACCACCATTAGAAAAATGAGTATACAAAGTCTTCCTCCATGTTTACCTTTGCACTTTGATTTTTTTTTTCTTTTCATTAAAAGCTGAGCCCAGTATGCTGTGCAAAGAAAAGAATGACTAAAACTTTCCCCAGCAGGAAAATGTTGACAGATGCACCACCAAATTCTGTTTTAACTCTGACTCCTATAGGAACAGTTGCAAAGACAGAATCATTAAACAACTTTTAATCTCTAAAAATATATATTTTATGTGTTACTACTTAGAAGATGGGCTACAGTTCAAAACTGGGGTTTGGTCGACCCATTGTGCCACCCACTGCAGCAACAGAAAGATCCCAAGGTACAACAGAAGAGGCTTTTCCTTCCCCTCACCTCCTCCCTATTGCTCAACTTCTGGCATCATCTTCACTAATACTTGGATATGTTGCTGATAAAATGCTGTGGGCTTTTTTCTTCCTATAAGCCTTTTTATTTTACTAAATGTCTTGGAAGTTTTATGGTAGATCACTCAATACAAGGTCAAACCTTTAAAACACTGAAAGGAGGAAAGAAGTTAGGCAATTCGATATGAAGAGAGAAGAGAAAAAGAAAACAAACAGGATTTAAAATAAAGACAAATTAATTCCGTGTCTCCCATCAGAGGTTAAGAGCTTTATGTAAAAGCTGAGACTGAACATCTAGGCCCAACTCATCGTACAGAAAATATATCCCCTTGAGTAGGTACTTGCAGCTAAAGTGGCTGTGCACACATCAGACAGCCCTCCCACCCCAAACAATGTACACATTGATCTGCCTCTCCAACCTGTCTACCACTCAGCTTGGCATTTGCTTTTTAAAGAGTCTGTCATAAAAGCATTCTGTTACAATTGAAACTTCATAACAAATCCCAGCCCTCATTTCCTGTGGAAAATGCTGCAACTGCATCTCTAATTTACTCTGCAATAAATCGGTTAGGACCTGCTTGGAAATCCTGCACAAGCCAGATCTGAAATCAGAACTCTAACGAAGCCAAGGCAATACTTACCCAACTTAATTACCCTAGAACCTACGTGCACTATCAGTTCTGCTGCCTTGGGAGCCTCCAAGGGCAGGGTTACATCCCTGCAGTGCTCCAGGACAAGGAATACAGGTTCCTAAGCCCGTCAGATCATCTCACAGCTCCATGATGAGTGGTGGTGTGTGCTGCAGAACTATTTATTCTTTCCAAGCCATAAGACTGAGGGCTCTCAGCCTAATAAAACCTAACAGTATGGCACACAGAACTGCACAGGAAATAGTGAAACACTTCCATTTTTATGCTCAGGCTGTAATTTTAACCCCTATCCATTGTCATGCATAACAGTCTTTCATCTTCTATTTTAAACTACAGTCAGGTGCTGATTTAAGAGGCTTTTCTCTCTCTCCAGGAAGGCAACACTTTGAAGTGATGGCTACATTTACAGGAAAAACAGATCTCAGGTTCATATTTAAGTCTTCTGAAAAACTGACCGCTTTCAGGTTGCAAAAAGAACAAAAGACCAAACAGAATTCTACTCCATGCTCAAAAGCTTTGATAAACTGCATCACTGTCACAAGAAAACAGAAAATCCAGCCATGAAGATCACCTGCATTTGCTATACTGCTGCAGTTCCTCTCTAAGCTCAACAGCCATTATAGCCACATGGAATTTGGTAAAAACAGGTACTGATGAGAAAAGGACAGTCCATTTTCCCCTGAATTTGAGCTATTCAAAGATGAAAAACTTACAGCTTTGAGTGCACTTTTGTAATTTCATGCTACAGAGGCTGAGGGGTAATGTTAACTTTCACATCTCATGTGCCCTTTC
The DNA here is from genome assembly GCA_025331215.1 of Actenoides lindsayi. Classification (NCBI taxonomy): domain Eukaryota; kingdom Metazoa; phylum Chordata; class Aves; order Coraciiformes; family Alcedinidae; genus Actenoides; species Actenoides lindsayi. The sequence continues at coordinate 20,602 of WTSP01010737.1, read as the reverse complement.
TAAGCTCTGCACACCCTAAGAGCCAAAAGCTTCTTCATCTCAGAGCTTTCTTCTACAAGTCTGACAGTATCATGCAAATATTAAATCAATTACACATAATTTTCACAGGTTTTAACAGAAAATTCTAGGTACATCTAGTTTTACCAAGCCAAACCAACTTGCAAAATGCACACTTCCCCTGCCAGCATTTTCAGTGAAATCAGGGGTTTAAAATACTTCTGTTTCTTGGTGCCCTCCCCTGGCACCCTCCGGTACAGCTCGGAGCCCAAGTACTTCCCAATGACACCAGAACAGCTCTGCACCCTACTATGAGGAGTGGAGATCACCTGCCCCAGACAGCAAATAGATCTGAAAGATACTCACATCACTTGAGGAGACTGCTCCTGCTTCCACAGAACCCCCTGTGCCACGCAGTTTCTAGCAAAAAAAAAAAAAGAAGTTGAAAATCAGAGCTGTTCTTCACCCTTCCAGAACAATTCTCCAATCTCCCTAGTCACAAAAACAACAGATTAAGACTCTATTAGATACTTTCCCTGTTCAATCCATTATGATAAATTCTATTTATTTCACACACACACCATCGTGTCCCAGAAAACAGGCTTGGAGCTGATCCTGGTATATCAAGATTTAAGGGTTTGTTTTGTTCTGGTTTTTTAAGTGTGAATTTACTCAAGACCTTTATTCCATCTTCATCTTAGAAGATGAAAACTGTTCTCTTGAATCTTTGTGATGGAAATTACAACTTTAACATTCTCCTTCCTGAGGAAAAAAAACCAAAAAACCAACAACCAATGAAAAAAGCAAAATCAAACCAAACCAAAATAAAATGGCAACAAACCAACCAACCAACCCCAACTAACTCCTTTTTAATAAACTTTGTTTGGATGGAAAGCTATGAAAAATACACCATTGCTAAACCTACTGAATGTTTCACTGCTCTTCAGAATCCACTTCTGCTACAACATGATCTTAGAGAATGACAAATCTCTGGGTTTTGATAAGGATTGAAGGGCAAAATCTCAAAAAATTCATACAAGGGAGAACGATTCATCTCTGAAGGACAAACAAGCAGTAAGCAGTTCACACCGAGCTAATGCCATAAAAATGCTGTTCAAATAAGTCAGGATTTATTTAGGGTCAAGACACAGGACTAAAAATAAAAGCTTTGTACTACAGTAAAATGGAAAAAAGTTTTGCTATTTGCTTCCTGCTACCATGTGATTTTTTTTTTTAACCCCACTATAAAGTGCTGAGAAACAAAACAATGCAAGGAAACAAAAATCCCTCATCACCTATTTTCTCAGTGTCTGGAAGAAAAAAAATCAATGTTAACCAACATAAAAGGCAAAAAGCCTTCTTTTTAATTTACACTTCAAGGACTAGGGTAGAATATATAAACTGTTAAGTTAAAACATACAATAAATAATAAATTCAGTTCGAATAGAAGATTTTCAGCTTCAAAAATGACAAAGTAAAATTTCATTTTTGAAAAAGAAACCTGAAAATATACCTCGTGTTTGCACATCTTTATGGTCGTATTCTGGGGAAAAACAAGTTTTCTAAGTCACTGTAATGTTCAAACAGCAGTAGCTTTTTACCTGGGAACTGAGCTGAGTTTTAATCCAGTTGAAATAGTAATTCAAGTCACTGCCTTCCATAAGCTCCCTTCCCCAAGCAGCCAGTTTGGCAATAATTCTCGCTGCCTGGAAGAGAATTCAACAAACAGATTTTTCAAACAGCAATTTCAGCATTCAGTGAAAAGTCCTGTAAGGTCTGGAAACCAAGTTTAGGTAAGAGATATTCCCTTATAGTAAAGTACCTGTTTTCTTTGTAGGGGACTCTTCACACCTAATAATTTTCTTTCTTCACCTGCTGCTTCTACATCCTAGTAACTGGTGTGTTTTCACAATGTGATCAGATACCTGTACCTGATGAAGTTCACAGGATCTTGGAAGTGGTTGAAGCAGAGCTACCAACATGCTGCTGCTGTAGGACACCACTGCAGTCACAACTCCATCAATGGTAAGACACTTAATAACACATACATGAGCTGCCTTACTTTAAGCAACTACAACACATAGCAACACAAATAATGGCAAAGTAGTAAAGTCTCTTTGTACTTAAAGTGAAGCAAGTTATCTTTGAGACAAAAGAAGTTTCAAGCTCAGAAAAAAAAGAAGAGCAGAAAACCAATAGGGAAGGCAAAAGAAAGAAGCTGAGGAGTAGAAATGTAGTCAGGTTATGGATTTTCCTGAGGCCTGTGGCACAAGAATACATATATTAACAGTATATTTCTATGCCAGCCTTTCCCAATCATGTTTGATTGGCAAACTCTACACTGCAGCCTGCAGCTTATTTACAGAAACATTTGAGCCAGTTTATATATAAAGAGGCAGTGTAACCAAGAAACTGCCAAAGGAGGGGTTCTTCTGCCTGTACACAGTTCCCTGATGCAGGAAGGAGACTATTCCAGGCACCTTCCCTCTACAGTGCATTCAGATGTGCAGCAGCACCACCACCTTGCTAGAGGGATTACAAGGCAGAGTTAGGATCAATGATCTCCACGCTGAAATGTGTTAAACCCACTTCTGAATGTAGATCAGTAACCCTGTAAATTCCCTTCAGCTTTGAAAGATGAGATACTGGAGCTCCAGTTTATCTTGCTCCTGAGTTGAACTGCTACCTAGCCCCTGAATGTGAGACCATTCATGCCTGGCAGGATTTGAGCCTGGACACAGAGGACTTTGTATTTTTATGTCTGTGAAGATGCTATGATGCTGCATCAGAATTTGCCCACATGCACAGTAAGGAGGCAAAAAATAAGAGAAATGAAAGAAAAACTAAACCAACACAAACCTAAACCTGTTTTGAAAACATTCTCGTGGTTTAAAAAAAAAAAGCATTTGCACAAAGAGTACTAAAAGGCATAATAAGGGAGCAAACTTAGTGGTTTAAAGTGGATTCACATCAGATGAGGCTCTCTGTGACCCCTGAAGTTATTTGTGTATTTTTGCAGCACCTAAAGCAAAAAGTATCTGCATAACACATCTACAAGCAGAGAAACACGACACAGAAATTTCTATACCATATATTCAAAAGCCACCATTCCGTGGGGACCACTTTGCACTACAATTACACTTGACCCCCATACCTGAGAACTCAATATTGCCCGAGCCTGCTCAGACCGCAGCTTCACAGGACAGGTCTTCAGCACCAATACCAAATACCAAAAAAATCCCAACAACCTCCCCCTTCAGCTGCAGCAAAGTCATGCGATTGCACGGCCATGCAGTGACTCAGTCACCTGACCAAAAAATAAAAATAAAGAAATGAAGCCTGAGATTTTCCTTGGAAACAGGGCAGAGCCAGCTCCCCGGTCACGTCACAGAGCACCCGTGGCCACAGCTGAGGGCAGAGAGCACAACCTGCCTGGGATTCCTCGCACGAGTACTGGCAGCCCAGGGATGTGGGTGTGGAGCCTGAGCCACTGCTGTGGTTCTGCTGTACCATGCCAGCATTAACACCTGGAGTGAAGAGCAATTCACGGCCGTGCAGCTTTCTCCCTCTTGAAGCCGTAATGCAAAGACTTAGTTGTGGACACTATGATTTCCATTAGGAATTTACAGTTACACAACCACATTTTCACACACAAGGAAAAAAAAAAACTGCTGAGATGGAGTGGCCAGTTCTCACCAGAGATGACAGAACAATATTAAGAATTCCAGAGAAGTTACTCCAGATACACCAGCAGCACCCAGTGGCTCAGAGCACAGCAGATACCAAACGACACATGTGGTTGTACTGGGTTTGGCTGGGATGAACTTAATTCTTCATGGCAGCTCACATGATGCTGTGGTTTAGACTGGTGACCAAAACAGTGTTGATAATATACTGATGCTTTAGCCATTGCTGAGCAGTGCTTGCACAACATCAAGGGCTTCCCTGTTTCCCACTCTACACTTCCAGTAGGTAGGCCCGGGGGGGGGGGGGGGGGGGGAAGGGGGGGGG
>WTSP01010735.1:114526-129427 GCA_025331215.1 Actenoides lindsayi | reverse complement strand
TGGTGAGCGAGGAAAGGGAGGGAGTGCGAGGCAGGAGGGGGGATCAGGGGGGGGGGGGGGGGGGGGGGGGGGGGGGGGGGGGCGGGGGGGGGGGGGGGGGGAAGGAACTGTAGGTGCCCACTTGTTGGTGAGAATTGTAGCACACTTGCTACATTCTACACAAATAACAATTCTTGGCTTTTCTATTCACATGCTGTTAGGAGCCAGCAGTGTGCCTATGTGACCAAGAAGGCCAACAGCATCCTGGCTTCTGTCAGCACTCGTGTGGCCAGAAGGACTAGGGCAGGGATTGTATCAGCGCTAGTGGGGCCACGCCTTGAATACTGTGTTCATTTTTGGGCAGCTCCCAAGAAGGACACTGACGTGCTGGAGCATGTCCAATGAAGGGCAGTGAAGCTGGGAAAGGGTCTAGAGCGCAAGTCTTACGAGGAGCGGCTGAGCAAACGGCAGTTAGTTAGCTCGGAGGAAAGGGAGCTGAGGGGATACCTTATCCCACTCTACAACTCCCTGAAAGGCTGTAGTGAGGCGGGGGTCAGTCTGTTCTCCCATCTAACAAGTGATAGGACAAGAGGAAATTGTCTCAAGTTGTGACAGCGGAAAGAGAACTAGTGCGATGGGCTTGGGTATTAGGAAAAATTTATTTACAGAAAGGGCTGTTAAGCCTTGGCCCAGGCTGCCCAGTGCAGTGGTGGAATCCCCATCCCTGGAGGGGTTCGAAGCTGTGAAGATATGGTGCTGAGGGACGTGGTTTAATAGTGACCTGGCAGCGCTGGGTTAGTGGTTGGACTTGATGATCTTCAAGGTCTCTTGCAACCAGAATGGTTCTATGATCCTGCAACTTAAACCTCTTCCTTGTAATAGCTCCATTAAGAAATCAAGGGAGGAATTGCTGAGTGAAGACCAAAGCCAATCTTACATAGCTATCTGGTGATTTAATAGATTTTTTTTTTCACAAATTCAGAATTCGTATGAACCAAGCTCTGGCCTCTGTTCATCTATAGTAAACTTGGTCAAGCAATTTAGTATGGGTCTTTTTATGGTGCCTGATAGTTCTGACTTTGTGATATTTAATGTTTAAAGTGTTAATAGCAAAAGGTAATAGCTGGGGCTTTATTGTGTTGGAGATTTTTAGTATGTTATTTATAGATCTGAAACCTACAAGATATGATATAAAAGCCTTCAATATGAAAAATGTTACATTTCTGAGCAGACAGTGAGAAAATTGCCTTTTAGAGGTCAAAACTCCCAGTGCCTCTGGCAACATGGCCTTGATGTCATTTGACAGGGTGGAAACACAGCCCTTCATGGGAATAAACAGCCAATACCTGCGTGATTCATTTTGTTAAGAGGGTTCTCCCATTGTTGCTAGGCAATATTTGCTAGGTGGAGTTAAAAAAACCAAAAAGAAACTCCACCAAACCACCACAAACAACAGAAACCCCCAAGCCCCACTTCTGTCTCCTCAGAATAATACTTTTTGCAAGTTGATTTTTATTAATTAAAAATAAAGTGGTAGTTTCTCCCTTCTGCAGAATTAATAGGAGAAGCATCAACTGAATCCCAATAGATGCCTTTACCTCTGAGAGGCAGAGAGGGGATGAGGTGGGAAAGTGTTGTCACCTGGTTAGCAGAAGGTTTCCTTTCCGTCTTCTTCCCTCTGTACCTTCTTAGAGCTGTCTGTTTGGAAATGCTCGGCTGTGTTGTGATGTGCAATTCTTAGAGAAGAAACATGGCAGAGACCAGCAGACATTCATTTGAAATGATTTTCATTCACTGCATTCTGGAATGGACTTGAAAGCAGGTCTCAGAGGCAACTTGTATGTACCAGTTTGTCTTACATATTTATTTATGATAGACTTGAATCTTCAGGATGGTATTCTATCAAGTGACATACCCACTCAGTGTGATGTGTGTCTAAAAATAGGTCATTGTCAAAGGACAGGAAAGAAATTGTATAAATGTATAAACTAAACCATTGCAGTCTGGTATGACAGCATGCTCTGAAACTGATGCAATGCTGTGTTCCAAATTTTAGCTTTCCATGAATTATTTTTCTGGAATAATATATTAGCATTGCATTTATCAAAATAGGAGAGGGCTGGCTGCAGACTCCAAAGATATCTAGTGCTAATGGGTTACTCCTGACACCACAGTTTGAAAAGAGTAAAGTAAACCAAACTAGAGGTCGTCTCGGAAGGTAGCAGGGTTGGACCAAACTTTGCTCTTAGTCTTAAAACATCACTGATTTGAAATAGCTCCCTTTTTATGTGTTAATCATATCATTGTAGGCATTTGGATTTGAAAATAATGCTTCTGCTTTGTGCATTTAGCCAATGTGAATGGAATTCCAGCCCCCCCCCAGTAAGTATTGGCAGGCCTGAAAAAGAAAACCACTAAGAAATGACCCTGTTAAAAAAAAAAAAAAAAAAGGGCATCAGGAAAGGATTTGTTGTCTTAATGTGTTGATGCATGCAAATGTGGGGGGCTTTGGGGCTGTAACAATGCACTTTTTTCTGGTTATGACATGTAAACACTACTCTACAAGTATGGCCTGGAACTTAGCTGCACAAGTGATGCATATTTTGGTGTTTAACTGCAGTGTTGTTACTGCAAACCCAGTAGAAGGACTGATAGAATTCGAAGTTACCAGGTAAAGGGGTAGGCAGGAAATAAAGGGGAAGTGTGACATCTGGTGGAAAGATGGTATCAGGAGCAAGAGATCTGTTAATGATAAATGAGTTTATTTGACATGAATATGCATTATGTGATGTCTGAAAACATGTGTGCCACTTCTGGAGATGAAACCAGAATGAGTGACTTATCTTGTGATGCCATAGTTCATATTGTCCAAACCTGTAGATGTGACAAGCTGATTATATTCTTAATAAGTAGTGACCTATTTTTCTAAGATAGCAAAGGAAGCTGCTGATCTTAAGTAGCTTCCCCAAAACCTTAATGTACACTAAAATTAAATTAACAGGGTACAGGCTTACTACCTTTGAAGATTCAGGTGGTTTTTCAGAAAAATTCTTCATAACTACTTTTATGACACATCCTAACACAGGTTTTGGAGCTGCAAGGTACAAGCCCCAAATTACCAAGACCATCTACTGCTGTGTAGCCCTGCTTGTTGGTTTGGGAGATACTGGTCTCATACTGACCTGGAGATACAACTGCAGGAGCCCAACATTTAGACCCTGGTTTGGTCTCTGTTCCTGAAGCTGGTTGGATACTGTGAGCACGCTCTTCTGCGGAGTGCAGGAATACTGTAATATTGCATGTGTGAGGGAGGAGAAAAAGGGAAAGATCTCAGTAGAAGAACTGAGGGGGGGGAAGTGGAGATACCTTTTGCTTGGTGTTGTATTGCTAGAGTTAGAACTCGCTGTCCTTCAGCCAGCAGAACTGCGAATGAAATCGGGTGGGCTCAGAGCTGCAGAGATCTGGCTTTATTACGATTATTTCCAAAGTGTTACAGTATGTTGTGGAAAAACAGTCTGCAATTCACAGGAAAAATCTCTATATTAAGGATGTTCAGAAAGCTACTAGCTTAGCTGAGAGACATGGGGGGAGAAAGAAAATAGAAAAAATTCATCTTAATCTTTCAGCTCTGCCTTAGAATGTCTGGTTCTTCTGAGGTTTCATTCCATGTGATATTGATCATCCCATGTCACTCTGTGATTTTTCTCTGTTATGACTTTGCTGCTGAGGGATTGCTTTATCCTAACTGTAGTACAAGTTCAATTGCAATTCTGCTTTGTAGTTTAGGCTCATCTCCTGCGCATAACAGATCTCCCACAACCATGTGGGATTTTCCCCTTCATCAAAAAGCAATAGGTCTTGAGACTGTCTTGTTCTCTATGCATTTTTCTTCTATTTTTAATGTTAGCATATCACTTGTTAGAACAATATATTATGAAAGAGTTCAGTATTGCTATTGGCAGTGATATTTTTTTTTCTCCTTGCTTTGGGGCAGGCTCCATCTGCAAGTTTTTGCCTGCTTGCTCAGAAATAATGCTTTTTTGGGAACTGGCCAGTTCAAGCAGGGAAACTAGTTAGTAAATACCTAACACGAAAAATACAGCATTTCAGTCATTTAGCCCCATCTGGAATGGAGCAACACTGAAATGGGATAGACCCATCTGAGGTGGCTGTCTCCTTGGTTGGCCAGATAAGCATTTAACATCAGCATGAGCAAGGAACCTGTTCCTCAAGTCACAAATGGGTGATATTTATAAACTGTGATGTTTTAATACCATGATAAATAAAATATATTGTTCGCTCCAAAGAGTGAACTCTTCTGCCGTGCAGAACTGAAATGCAGCTTCTGTTAGTCAGTCTTTGCTAATCTTGATGGGTTTGAGCAGAAGATGGCCTATGGGGAAGAGTTTGCTGGTACACTCTAGTGCAGTTCAGTGTTGAACAACTTCCTTCCCAATCTACCTCCTCCTTATCAGTGTGGCAGTAATTGCTGCTTTCTGCCTGTGTTTGCGGGGATGGATTGTTCTGGCACACTCGTACTCATGGAACCACAGAAGTTAAAATCAGTTAACTCCCTGTTACTGGTACTGTCATCCAAAGACTGGATGTAGGCCAAGCTTCAGTTTCTTCATTAGGTGCTTAGTTCTACATTTTATTGGGGAAAAAAGCCTTATGCTTCCCTTCAGGGAACATAGTTACATCAGTCAGTAACTTTCTGAAGATTATTGTGGGATGTGTAGATAGAGAAATGGTCCTATTAAAAAGGGGCAAATACATTAGTTAAACTGTTTTGGAAATCCGAGTGAGAAACATCATTTATTGTGAAATCAAGATCTGATGTTTAAAAGATCTCTAGACCTAAGACCTAAATAGGTCTTAAGACCTAAGAAAAATATCAAACCAGAAGTTTTGATTGACTTGCTAGTAGAACTGACAAGTTTTGATTCTCAGCTCTGTGCTGGTGAGGAGACAGTTCTCACCAAATTATAACTGAGCTTGTGCTAGCACAAGGTGCTTTCTTAACTGCAAATCTGATCTCAGTCTGAGAGCATCTTAATAAATTCACTGAATGGACTTCCTTCTGTAGTATACTCTTACAATTATAAGCCCTTCACTTTTGCCTAGAGCATCTACTTGGATATCATAAAGTGAAAATAATGTCACTAAATGAGAAAAAAGAAATGCATTGCCTTGGAGAGAAACAAAATGGGGAGGGGGATTGGTAGGAAGAGTACAGGATAATATTTGCTGCACTCTTGTGGACACCAGAAGAAAAATGTCCTTTGTTTTTACGAGAATAACTTAAAAGTGGTTTTGTATCAATGTTGCAGCTTCTTGGGAACAATGTTAAGTTTTTGACTATGTGGATGTGATCTACAGCCTCGGAGAAAGCTGAGAGGTTGCATTTGTGCATCTTGATCTCTGTTATTGCCGCTGGTGACTGAGGGTATGGTGGCTGTTGTGAATGCTGGGGGAAAGAGGAGGAAGGGTTCCTTCAACCTGTTGCTAAAAAAAAAATTGATGGAAGCCAAAAGTTAGCGAAAGTAGGATATGGAAATTGCTTATGGAAATGTACCACTGGATGCCACTGTTGCTTCATGGAATGTTATACTAAAATAATATCGTCTCTGATTATTTAAAAAATTCTGCTTTTCCTTCACTCTCATCTTCTTAGTTCTTTATTACTTTAATCTTTGTTCATATCAAAGGAAAGGAGAAATCATGCCCCACTTATTCTCTCCAGCAGCATGGTGTTATGGTTCCCATATCTAGAAGTGACAGCTTGTCATAGAAAAGGGAATGACAGAAAGTTGTGACTTACACGCACACCCCTGCTTCTAAGGTAAAATCTTCTTGAAAAGAAGAAAGATTCAGATGAAAGAGCAGCTAGTTTTCCTTGTAACTAAATTCCCTCTTTCTGGCTCTGAATCCTGTGTTAATCACAATGAGATCTGGACACTGAGCCTTTCTTCCTGCTTTAATGTCATCCTAGAGAGCAGGGCAGGAGGCCGCTTTCCCGAATGCCTGTTTATTTCCTTTCCCAAGTGTTGGGCATTTTGGACTTGAAAGAATGTTTTTTACTTGTTACAATTTTTTCCTCCATGGGGGAAGCAGGGAGGGTGAAGGTCACCGGGTGAATTTTTGATGGCTGTTACTTGTTTTCACAGGCTCACTTGTAATCACCTGATTAGCAACTTGGACTTTCTCTGACATACAGTGGGTTTGGGTTTTTTATATTTTGGCTTTTTTGACTGAAGCAACCCCAATATTTAATTGAATTAAATGAAATTAAAAAAAAAATAATCTGAAACCTAGTTTTCAGATGGTTTGTTTTTTGTGTTCTTTGGACACCTAATTCCTATGCTTTCCTATGCGAGAAGAAAAAAAAAAAAAGAACTGTTGGAAAGGCCACCCCGAGAGCTGAGCTGTTCCTAGTGCCAGGGTGGTGCCCGCAGCCTGGCTGCCTGCGAGCCTGGCACCACCTTCCGCTCTGCGCCCAAAGCAGCTGGGCCCTTCAACGGCCGGGCTAATTAATGGCAGTCGGAACGTGGGGAAAGGGCAAACACGATGGAAATGAGGGGTTGAGAGGGCTCTGAAGGAGAAGGCGGCAATAACTGCCTAGCCCTGAGAAAGCGCGTTCCTTCTCCCCGGGCAAGCGGGGCGGGCGGAGGCAGCCAGACAGACAAACAGCCGAACAGCCAGCCAGCCAAGCAGCCAGCCAAACAGCCAGCCAGCAGGGCTGCGGCCCCAGGGCCTCGGCACTGCCATGGAAACGGCTCCTCTGGAGCACCGCAGCCCTCCGGCTCTCCAGCCCTGGGGCTCTGCTGTGGGTCTGCAGGCAGCAGCACCCACGCAACCTCTGTGGAGCTGCAGGAGAGGGAAGGTTAAAATGCGTGACTGTTTTGCTGCTTCACAACCGGTTTATAAGGCAAATTAAGGGAGAGGAGTGGAAACGAGGATGCGTACGAAGCTATTGTCAAAGATGGACTGGCAGCTGCAGTACAGTGTGTTGGTGCGTGTCCCTGTGCTGGGGGTCTGACAGACAGAAAACCGTTTATCTATGCTACTGTTCACTAGTAACTCTCCTCTCTTTTCTGAACTGAAGTTTTGCCTGGGTTAGATGTTGTAATCTAAGTTTTTTCCAGTGATCAGAACTGGATGCTAATATTACACTGTAGGTACTGAAGGAGAAGCCTGCCAGCAGAGCTGCTACGGCTGTTGATGCCGCATAAACTTGTAGCGGTGACCCAGATAACGTCGTGACTGACACAGTAAGTTACAGTGTCAGGAGAAATAAATGTCTCCTCAGTCCCTCGCAGAGCTCCAGCTGTGCCGTGGTACCTGCCCTTAAGCCCCATCTACCCAAGAAACTGACCCACTGCTGACGGGCAGTGGGATTTGCAGGGCTTTGCTCAATTACAAACTAGTTGTATACAGAGCTGCTCAGAAAATACACGGTTCTCGCTGTTATTTGGAGATGATGGTAATTTAGTGTACTTATTAAAAGACCACTCCAAAACGGTTGCCTGGGCCCAGCCGTGTCTGTTGAGAATGCCTGGCAATTGTCTAAGTGTGACAGCTCTCTGGAGAGCACTTCTCTGCTCTCTCACCTGATCTACCACCCTCTGCTCTGTTCCTGCTTCTGGCCCCGACCTGCGCAAGGGGTATGGTTTAAATCATCCCTCCTGTAGCTCTACAGTCAACTGTGTTTTCACCTCATCTCTGTTCTGAGGTTGAAATCACCAGTTCTTATTTGTATTCTGCCATGCAAAGAGAAGGTTCTCCCTGTTCTTATTGGCTTGCAGTAGGACTGGTTTAATTGCTGGAAAATACGAAGTGGCTGTGCTGTGGCTTGATGGCGTGGGCTTGCTCAAACAAAGTGGGAGGTACAGCAAGGTGAAGGAAGCAGACATCTTGCTGGTATCTTTGGACAACAGCCTGAATAGAACATCGCTGCCTTTTGTTGTTTGCAAATGTCAGAAAAAACCCAGCTGAATTAAGTTTGACTTCTGCACATGAAAGCCTGGCTTTTTCTATGTCGTGTAAACTAGTGAAAATTGAGTAAGATGGAACAGAGCAGGATTCAAGCCTGTGCTCTTAAGAGACTGTGGTGAGGTTAGCTAGCTACCTAATGTAGAAGACAAAGCCAGAGAAGGATTAAAAAAACCATGGCATACAAATGAAATACTTAAGCTGCTGCTGCTGCCTCTCTTTCCCTAGAGTATGCTTGCTTCATCCCTTGTTCATTTTGGAGTGAGTGGATGCAGAAGACCGTTGCTGAACACTGTCCCCAGGCTTCCTCTGTACTGGCACGTATATGTATGCAAAGATCAGGAATGGTTCCACAGTCCTGAGCTCCTTTTGGGTGTTCCTTAAGCATACAAAATTCAGTCCCTACTGCATCAGGAGTCTCTTGAAGATAAAAATTACTAATTCATAGCTGTGACATCTTCTGTTAACTGGAAACCTTAATACATGTATACAGTAAATAGAAATGGCAGAGAAAGGTCCTGTGTCTTTTACAAGAAGTAATAGGCAAAGAGCAAATGTGCCTTGGAGCAGAGGTGAGTGCTTCTCCATGCCACAGGCATTGTCAGGTTTGTGCATATGGCTCTGCGTGTGTTTATAACCATGAATCATTAAGAAGCAGAAACCAATTGTTTTTACTGTGTGTAAGCCTCTGCTTGTATATCTATTTGAAAGCAGCAAATCATTCTTTTTTGCTTTATTTGTAACCTTCACAATTTAATGTTTGTTCAAATCTTAAAGGTGACAACTTCACAATGTAGGTCTTCACTGTACAGTCCTTGTCTTTTATCCTGCTGTAGCGTGTTAAAAATGTGAGCATAATTGTTTTCAGCCCCCTCTTCCGTGGGGGGTGATCTTTGTGAATTTATCTTGTCTCAGGGGATGTTGCATCCTCTGGCTGCTAGTATCTGGAAAGTGCCTTAGTACAAAATTATTTGTAACTCTTTCAGTTGGTGCTGGATCACTGTGGTTCTTTACTGCAAGTCTCTTCAAACTCTCAGGAGATTTTTTCAACAGCTCCTAGCTCATATAGCACCAGCTTCCCCTGTGATAAGCCTGCAGCCACTCATTTTGTTCCTTCAAGCTGCTGTCTGTGTCACCAACCTAGTCATTAGACCGATTATTATTTAAGCTGATTGTGAGTTCTAGTTTGGACTCTGTGCTTTTTGTAGTGAGTAATTAGAGAAGGCGTTTTCCCCATCAGTTTGTGCTATTCATGGAAATGTTATCACTTGGAGAAGATACAGAATAGACATTTATAGGCTCCTGTTGGGTGGTTGTATGTTTTTTGGTTTTTTTTTCTTGAAGTGATGGAGTAAAAGTTGATGGGGAAAGGTGAAGCTCCTAGCTGACTTCTAGAAAACTTGCCCTGCTGGCCTTGCAACATACTAGATTTTTGGGATTTGCTGCTAGTATTTTACATGTTTATATTCCCCGAGGATGTGTATCTTTTTTTTTTTCTTTGCTATCCTCCAATGTCATGAAGTTAAGCTCATGCTATTTCTACTCTGGATAGGATAATAGTTAAACAGTGCATGTAAATATTTCTATACCGTAAAATACTTTGAGACTAAAGTCTGCAGGTGAATATGTGAGATCAGGGCAGCAGATTGTGGCAAAATTGTCATAATTAAGGAAGCATATGTTTATCTTTTGAAATAATGTAGTCATAGATGTATACATTTTAAAGCTGTCCACACAAGACTAAATTCTTCATACAGTTAGTGTTGGTTTTCCTGAATGTTCTGGGAGCTGGAGCAAAGGTAACAACTGAAGGTCAAGAGAAGACTGCCTGGCTGGTCATTAATCTTACTTTGTCTGTGAAGTAGAGGGTTTTTGTTTGTTTTTCCTAAACAAGAAAACTATAGGCTTTGTGAAAATCTGACTTTAGAGTAATTGAGGAAAAAAAGTTGAGAAGCCTGTCCTTCAGATGCGGTGGGGTTTGTTTGTTTGTTTTGGGGTTTTCTGGGGTTTTTGTTTGGGAAGGGGGTAGGAAGAGGAGTATTGTTTGTTTTTATAGGAAAGCTTGGGAAGGGGAAGGCTTGCTGTGACTCAAACCAGTTGAATTTCAAACCAGTAAAGACTTAGTGAAACTGCCAGTCTTCATGCAGGTCTGAAGGCATGTGTAGTGGAGGAAGGGTTGTGACAGGGACAAGTAATTCCTCATAAACGTAATGTAGCTACTGGACAAGTATCTTTGAACATGAATGTGTCTGGATAAGCAGCCCAGGAATTTTCCAAAATTTGTCACTAATTCTGTGCTATTGTCTTGTTCTGTTCCAGCTTTGTTGCTCGTAGCCCAGCTGGTTTTCCTCAAGTTGGAATGAGAGTGATTGCAATTGTGAGAGCAGCACAAGAAATGTAGGTAGAGCTTAGAGAAAGATAGGAAAGACTTACTGTGTCCGTTTCTATGGAATGCTTTGTCAATCAGCCTTCTTATTTGTTAGGTGGTGTTGAGTGCATAAACAACTTAGGGGTCTACCTACTTTATTTTTGGAAAGTAAAAAACCTTACAAAAAGTTGCATTACTATAATTTCATCCAAACAACTTAATGATCTGAGATGAGAGGGCAAGTGTTGCCCTAAATAGCATCAGAACTGCAGCTCTGTGTAGAGAAGTACACATTTTGACTTGGTTAAAAGGAGTTGTATTAATTACGTGGCATGCCACACTACACATGAGCACCATTAAAAAGCCAGCCTTTAAATCTTAAAACACTTCCAGTTCCTACTGTCCTCATTATTAACATCCATATTCTACATGAATGCTGCTGGCAAGAGGTGAAAGACATCCAGGGTGAAAAGAAATTAGTTTCATTTTTCAGTAATTACGGGGAAAACTCTGTTCAGTGGCTTTAGTCTCAAGTTATTCTAATGCTGCTGGTTAAAAAGATCCTGATCTATGGTGTTTCGCTAATGATCAACAGTTTTAGAAATGACATTTTCCAGCAGCACAGCCTCTATTACTGGGACAATTTTTCCCTCTTGGGCAGCTGCCAGATCTTTCAAAACCACTGGGAAAGCTTATGAAGGGTAAGGTTTTTTTTCCTCTTTAGTTTTAAACTTGGTATCTTTATTGCTCAAGATGCAAAGTAATGTTTCCAATTTTCAAAGGAAAAGTCTACCTCCTTCAAGACAGAGATTAGACAGTATATGGCTGAGGGGGAACAAATAGTTGTTAGCTTTTGCCATACTCTCTATCTAGTTGTGATACTAAGTGGAAATGATGTGACAGCACACTGAGGTAGTAGGTGTCTTGCAATGTCTCAGTTTTACCTGGATATGTAAAAAGCTTAATTTATCGAGTCCATTTTTCCCTGACCTTATTTGCATTTTTGAGGACTGCTTTCTGGAGGACTGAGCTGGTATCTCCTGTGGAGAAATATGAAAGTTTGGGTTGTTCTTTCTCACCATTCTAAACTGGGTTTGTGTGGCACTTGAAAACATGAAGTGGTCAAACAGAGCTGACTGCTAGGTGAATTTCTACTGGAGTGTACTGAGTTGTTGTGGTTAATAGCTAGTACTGTTAATGTGTCTCATATGAAGTGTTTATTCTGTTGCAAAGTTCTGCAGTGATGAAGTTAAGAAACTCCCAACAGATTTTCTATGCATCTATTTATAGTGTCTTGCAAAGGATTAATGACAGTTCAAGCTGGAGCAATACTCAATTTGTGTGGCCATTTTCTTGCTTACAGTAAATTCATTAAGTGGCCCCTCATCATCTGTGGCCATTGGAAAAGCTGGTGAGAATTTCACTGACATTCTAGGAGTCTCCTTCTCTGGAGACATTCAAACCCCACCTGGATGCATTCCTGTGTGACCTAATCTAGGTGGTCCTGCTCTGGCAGGGCGGTTGGACTAGATGATCTTTCAAGGTCCCTTCCATTCTGTGATTCTGTGAAATGCTGTGTAAAGAACTGCTGTACTTAGGGGTTGTAGTGTGGATGATTACACTTCTTTAGAGTGATACTCTGGCCACAGAGAACCCAGTAGTTTCTTACTGGGATGTCTTTTGCCTTGGTACCCCTAGATAAGTTTGAGACCTGATCTCAGACTTCATTGTGAAATTTTTATCTTCGAAGAACTAATTAAACTGCTTACCTTTTTATTACATTATCAATTGATGCTTCAAATGGTTCTGGTTGTAGTAACTTGATCTTTAAGCAGTTCAGCATTCTGTGATTTAGAGTTACTTAAACTTGTTTCGCTTAGCATTGTACTTTGAAGTGAAGGCAGAATCTTCTTTCATTTGCATCTTCCTGAAAGAACAGACTGTATTTAAAAAAATTTTTTTTCTTGAATAATAGGTCTAAGTACCTGCATCATGAAGTGTAATAATTGTAATATTTTTGGTTAAGGAATTTAATTGAATCTTAAGGTATCTTGGTGGAAGAAAGAATATCTTTCCCAAATCTGGAACATGGGAGTCTACAGATAATAAAACTGCAGCAAGATATTTAACATAAGTAGTTTAGACTATTTTTTTTTGGCACCAGATCACCTCCATAATAAAATGTCCCTGTTCTTTAAGGCTATTGGCAGACAGTAGGATGCAGGAGAAAAATACTGGAACAAGCTACATAAGACTTCCCATAGAACATCAGAATTGTTCTACTGAGTATGAAATCTTGCCTTCAGCACTAAGCTATATTGAATGTTTCAGAAGGGAATGAAGGGGAAAACGTTTCTCTAAGCAGGAAGGTAACTTTGTATGCAAAGTTGATATGTGTGATTCTGTGTGGATTTTTACCTCTTCTCCACTTGGTGCTTTGATTCATTTCCCTTTGTCTTAACTGGCTGTGCTACCATGCTGTTAGTTTTTTCAGTTCTTTGGAGCAGAAGAAAAACCTAATGCAGGGAACTGGCATTGGTGAATTCTGCAGCTGATCAAATGCTATATACACGATTGTTTCTGGTTTATCATAAATATTGTAAGATTCCACACTGTTATGGTATGGTAAAAAAGTACAGTGTAATTTTTATTCTACTGCTTGCTGAAGAGCTGTCTTTGATCAAAGTTAATGCTTGTTTTGAGGTTTGTTTGGTAACAGCAATAAAAAAAAAAGGCAGCTTTTTTCTCTCTTACTGACTACCTGTACCTTTGGATGGACTATACAACTGTTTTTACTACAGTTAAAGACCCTGTTGGGTAGACAAGACTGACTTCATCTGTGTTGTCAGTTTGAGGCTTTGATTATCTTTTTAGCCTTTCAGTAGATCTCCCCTTCTTGCCCATGCTTTTGTTTCTGGGGTAATCTGCTGGCTTTGTGGAGAGAAGCAAGTATTGGAAAGATGGATTTTCAGTAGAGCTTTTTCAGGATGTGTAAGCATAACTTAGGAGGTAGAAAAGCTTTTATTATTTATAGATATGCAAATATCTATGCTTAGTAACTACAGATAAGCTGTAAGGGGGAGAAATGGAATGAAATAGGGAATGGAGAAAGGTGCTTTAGGTGATCTCATAGACCAGTAGTCCAGTAAGCTCTGAAATGTCATTACCACGAACGCGTGTCTGAAAGCCTGAATTGGGTCGTGCAGTATGGCATGTTGATTTAGAGGAGGAGGAAGGACTAAGGGAGAGATTCTTAGAGGAACTGTAAGGGTAACACAGGAGAAACCATGAATGCCTAGATCAAATGATGCCAAATGGATGGAGCACTGCAGAAAACATGTATGATCATAATTTGGGGTGGGGGAGGAATCTGAAAGTGCTCTTGCCAGAGGCAGGAGGGATGTGGTGGTTTTGACAAAGTAGAGATACTTGTGGAAGGCCTGTGAAGATGTAAGGAGTATAGAAGCCATAAAAGGAAGAGGAATGTCCCTGCTACAGCTTCTGTAGGTGAGAGGAATACATATAAAGCATTTCTGGTACAGGACCAGTCCTGGCCCAGTTGCCTGAATGTGTAGGTAGTGTGCTCTCCCTTGGGCAGATCCTGTAGTGCTTCTCCCAAGCCAGTTCTTTTGCCATCCAGGGGTTCTGCATAGTCCTTCCTTTCCTTTTACCCCATAGCTGGCTTTCTGCTCAGCCCAGGTTCTGTGGCCTCCCTGACTTTCACTGTACTGATTTTTATGCACTAATCTTGAGGGACTACTGAAGGAGGGAGAGCATCTATAGTGAGCTTCAATTTACTTTGGCTGCCTGACTTAAAATTGGCACCTATAGCCACTGTAGTCTCCCTTCCCTTGCAGCCAACCCTGTAAAGTAAGCCACGTAGTGTTTCATGAGGGCATGTGGTCTTGCTGGATCAGGGGAATGATGTAGATTTTTTTTGATTTTTTTATATCAGTGAGGAGCAAAATTCTTTAAACTTCTAATCTTAGTGAATTCTCACTTGATTTAGTCAAAACCTTTCCAGATGTTAGTTACTAGTGAGACTTAACTCTGAAAATGTGAAGACTTGAGGGCCTGTCTGATTCACAGGAGGGATCAGTATCGGTCTAATGGGACCTTGGTTGAAACTTTAATTACAAGAAGACAGTAAAAAGCACTGTTTAAGGAGGAAAAAAAAAAAAATCCCCTTATCAAATTTTGTTGCTAGTGTAGTCAGGCTAAAAATTCTGCTTAATCTTAATGATTAGTAAGAGTTCTTCATTTCTGTGAGATTTATAGTGGTGTTAAATAAATCACGAATTATTCAGAGGCAGTATATTAAAGGAGATTTAATCAAGATATCCAGAATATTGTGACATATTTAAATCCCATAATATTTTAAAAAACCACAGGTTTTGCAGGATACTTTATATACAATTAGAGGAAGTATGATTAGTAACCTTGGGCTCAGATTCAATGGCTGCCTTTTGGGATTTTTTTTTTTATACCCCCCCCCACCACCCCCCCCCACCCCCCCCCCAACTCAACTCCAGCAAAACACTCACCCAACCCCCCAAACACCA
>WTSP01010735.1:34017-114426 GCA_025331215.1 Actenoides lindsayi | reverse complement strand
ATATCTGGAACCAACTATATGCCTTAATTACCAATCAAACAGTCAATGAAGGCAGAACTGAAGTGTGAATGTTTATACCTGAATTTGCATTAGCATTTCTTCCACAGACTTGGATTAGTGAGGCCAAGTGTATCTGCAGATTTTAATTGCTTTCAGAGAGAACGTGAAGCCAGGTTACAAGCTGGCAGACCTGTTGGTTTCGCATCATAGGATGTTTAAGCCAGATGTTAAACTTGTAAAAGGCAGGCATTAGTCCAAATGCAGATGAGTTTAAAAAATACTGAGAAGATTCAGGCCATTTAAGACCAGCTCACTAGTTGGGCAGGGCAGGGTAGTAGTTTAGTTTCTCCCCATTCCTATTTCTTTAAGGATGTTTCAGGAAGGATAGGAGATTTTGATGTGTGAGAAATGAACACATCTGGTTTGAAATCTTTCTGGCTGCGAACAACCTGCAAGGCACCAACATAAAATCTGAATTGAAGACAAGAAAAGTGGAGTAAGGTACTTTTTGAGATTTGAAGAGCTGCAGATTGCTACAAAGCTCTGCCCACTCACTGACTATGTCAGTACGTCCTTTTTACTGCAGGAACAGAACAGGAGAGTCTATGCCTTAAAAGTCAGTTGGTTTGGGAAGCTCAGAATTTTGGAAGGTGTTAGTCTAGGGTGCTTTGCTTGTCATATATCTGCAAGGAAACCTATTTCTGAATTGAAGCTAGGGAATGGGAAAATGTTGTCTGTTTTTAACCTAGTCTTTACTATAATTCTGGGTATTAGTTATTTCTTCATTGAGAATGATTAATAGTGAGGGAGGAGTAGCTCCTTGTGAGAGAGGTAAAAGTGGACAAAAATGCATATATGCTTTGGGACCTCACTGGACAGTGCAACTATGCAGAAGGTAACTGAAAATGCATCTTCTGTGGGAGGGGGCAAGGAGTCAACTAGACTCATTTGCTGCTGAATTAAAAAGCTTGTATTGACTTAATGTAACTTGATCAGAATGTCCAGATACCAGTGAAACCCAATTGATTTGGAAACTCATTTCATCAGAGGGCTACCACTTTCAAGTATGTACCAGCTCTGGCGTGAGTCAAATTTGTCTGTGTTATTGTCTTGTTAATGAAAGATGAGTGTGGTGATTTTTGTAATTCAATTTAATTATGTGTTTGTTATTGACTGCTGGGCTGTCCCTGTCCTCTGCAGTGTGGGCTATCTGCTGCCTGTTTAGCTTGACTGTAGCGAGTGGACTGAACGTGCTGTCATTCACACTGATTAAATTACTTCCTTTCTTGTCATCCTCACCATTGCTCTGCCCAGGTCACGCTTTAGCAAGCTGCTTTTGTGCTCAACTTCTAGTTACTCCAGAGCAACTGAGTAGTCACGTTCCGATTAGGATTGGGCAAAATGCTTAGGTGGGTGTCACGATGTTCATTTGGAACCAGTGGTGCAGAAGTGAAATTGAAATATGTAGTGACTGTGTTTTAATATCATTTACTGGAATTTCATTGTTTTTATATTTGCCTCTCCTTTCTGTAATCAGACAGTTTCAAGAAGTAAATATCATCATCCCTTTATCTTTTTTTTTTTCTACAATTATTTTACTTCTGCACACGTTCATTCTTTAGTGTTTATAAGCTGTATATTTTGGTCAAATACAGCAAGCTTAGCTTTTTATTCTGAATGGTTCATTTTGAAAATCCCTATGGAGGAGCTCCATGGTAAAATTTTCTTAATCATTACCAGCTGCTGTGTGCTTCCCAGACTGTGATATAAACCCAGTGTTCAGTTTGGGTGGAATGATCTAGCAAACTTCTCCAGAGTTATTTTAGATAAAAAATAAACTCTGATTTTGCACAGATAAACATGGATAAGTTGTCAGATTCATAACCCATCTCATATTATGTCTGCCACATTTTCCACACTGCTTGAAATGGTCACTGTACGCCTGATTTATAAAGACAATATCACCTTGATGAGTACACAGTGTGTCACTTGAGCAGGATTCATGTCTGTATGGATTTCAGTGGAGAAATATAATGTGAGACTCTATAAATGTTGTACCCTCTTGCTCTATCACATTGTCTGTTTTATTGGCCAGATAACCTGTGCTGTAGTGACTATGGCTTCTTTTTTGTTACCATTTAAAAAAATAATCTGATAAAAATAGAGAGTGGAAAATGGGGAGGAACTCAGGCTAAACCCCTTTCTGCTATATATTGCTATAGGCAAATTAAATGAATTTGAGACCATTAAATGAAATTCAATGAAAACCACTAAAAATTATATCATTCTTGAATTTTCCTCCACACCAGAGATGGGGGAAGATAAGCAGAGAAATTCTAGGGGGTCAGATCCAAGACAATCAGGTAACTGGGAGAGTTGGCCTATTATTTATCTGTTACCTGCCCTAAGCGTTAGCATACCTGACTACTACTGGGTGTAGGAGTGTTCTTGTGAATGAATGCTGTAGAAACAGGTCACCTATTTGACATTTTATAGAAACAGACAGTTAAAAACGTGCCCTGTGGTCTTCAGTGCGCATATCTATATGTAGGCTGGCATCACCTTCACATGACTTCTCTCTGGCTACATCATGGTACCCGGAGAGGTTTATACTGACTGGGTACACACTTAAAACAAAGAAAAAAACCCCACTTTTTCTTGTGATCATAATGTATATTAGTCTGTATCTATGAATTTGAAGGTGAACTGTACCCTGGGGGTTTCATTTCTTAGGAAAGAAGCCACCTCTACTAGTGTTTAATGGATTGGGACAAGCTCTTAGTGCAGTTGCCTTAGGCCATTGCTTCCCGTGCTTCTGCTACCTCTGCTTGAACATAATCTTAACACCTTTTGCAGCTGGTGACATTACTCATGTTTGGATATGTTGAGAGGAAATTTCCTGTATTAAGGGAAAATAAATCTGGACAGGAATCCCAGATTGGGCAACTAACAGTGGAAGAGTTGGGTTATGAAAGCATCTTTCATTTTTTCAGAATTTGACAACATAATTTTAAGTTCCAGGAAAAAATGGTGACACTGCTAGAAAAGATCATCGCTTGAGTTTCATAAGGCTGAATATGAAACATAAGGCCAGCACTACTATAATAGTTGAATTTAAACAGAGGAATTCAAGTTTCATACAAGGTAGGTATGTAATGGAAGATTTGACCTCTGCTCCAGTTCTGTTTCAATGTGCGTCTTCAGTTAAGAAAAGTTGGTGGCAAAAATGGCAATGGATGGCAGAATTTTGAAGTGCTTACTTGTGCAACTGGGTAAAAATTGCTGTGTTACAAACTGCCTGGAAAATAACACCTAAAAGATTTTGCCCACTTAGATGTTATGTATGTATGCTCCTTGCAAGTTAGTTGTCTGCTGAGTTGTGTGTGTGCGTAGGACTCACCAAAGTGTTTATGTTTTTAAACTAAATATTTGGAGTTCTTCATTAAATTCAGACCAGAAAATATTTTTACAAGACTGCATCTTTCTATTAAACTAGTCATAAAGCAAACATTATTTTCCAGCATGAGTCACAATTAACTGTATTAATTGTTTCACAGTATGTTAACCAAATAGCTTGGTGGCAGTGAACAAGGCCTAATAGTGTCTGTCTTCCCTTTGTAGTATGTTCTGTACTGTCTTGCCCTTACTGCTCAAGTGATGCATTATGTGCAATGCTTTCACACATTTCAGAATTAAACTGAAGTGTGAAACAGGTGAATGCCTGCCATCATTAAATCCTGCATCCTCTGTGAGTCTAACAATGTTTTATTCTGGACATCGCTATTTGAATAGATAGTTCTGAAGAACTTTGGCAAAAGTAACTTACCAGTGGTAAGCATTAGTTGTCACTCATATTGCTAATGTAAATCTTACTTGTACTTGACTCCCCTGCATTTTTACAGGAGAATCATGCTGGAAGCCATTAGAGAGGATTGTTTACAGGTTTATCTGCTAGGTTCCATTGATGAAAGCTAAGAAAATTGCTGGCCCTTCTTTTCCAGTAGCTGTTGGCAATCTGCATGTAACTAGTTTTTGTCCCAAGACATGCGAAGCTTAGGACACTTCCCAAATCATTGTTCAGGAATGTGCAGGTGTATGCTGGGGCTTTGAAGTCACCGCAAATAACAGTGCCAACCTGAAAATAATCCCTTGAAGCAGTATCAGCTCAAACAGGCTGCTCTGCCTTGTTGCTCATGTTGTGCTCTGAAAACAAACTACTGCTGCATGCAGATGCAGTTGTTCTGGTATCACTGAAATGAAAATGAACAGGTGAGGCTGACATTTGTACGGTTATGTTTGTCTTCCAAATGGTTGGCTGCACCGTGCCCAGCTTACCTATGATGACTTGTTGGGGGTAGAAAAAGTATGTCTGTCAACTCAGGGATTGAAAGTAACTTGTGTTAATAATAAAGCAATAATAATTAGGTAAAATAACAACAAAGAAACACTGCTTTCAGTTTTTAATCTGGTAATTCCAGATAATGTGGTACTCTTTGAGCTGATCTGGCTAATTTATGATGTTATACAAACAGAGAAACTATTTAAAAAACAGTTCATGTGTTTGATATTCCTTGTTTCATTTTACAATTCATTTCTGTGGAATTTTATCCCCCTGCATGTGAGTTCTTTATGTTAAAATCATTCTATTAATAGATAGCTTAGTATGTATAACATTATTTGCACAGGGTTTGGTTTTTTCCTGTGTACTTTATATGCCTGTATGTAAGTAG
Organism: Actenoides lindsayi; assembly: GCA_025331215.1. NCBI lineage: Eukaryota > Metazoa > Chordata > Aves > Coraciiformes > Alcedinidae > Actenoides > Actenoides lindsayi. The sequence continues at coordinate 109,696 of WTSP01010735.1, read as the reverse complement.
CTAATAATACATGGATTTGTAACAGGTATACTCTTGCTTCTACTGTCAGCAATGGTCTTACGCAAATGGGAGGAGTGCAGAGAAACTAGGGATTAAACTCACATACTGTGTAGTACCTGCAGTCCATGCAGATGGATCTCTTACTGTGTAGATCCCTGTCTCTCCAAGTGTTACTGTTTGAGAATGCAAAGAGTGGACTTCTAGTAAGGTGCTCAAACAATGCTGGGGAGGTGAGTAAAGAACAGGAACATCAGAACTCAGTACTTATATTTTAAAAACTCTTTAGCTCAATCGTCATGATGATTAGCTGTAAATCAATAAACCAAACTATGGCAAAAAAATTGAGTATTATGGGCAAAGTGTTGGAACCCCATCATGCAAATTCTGAGATGTTATAAACATAAGGAGTTAAGAAAACTCACTTGAATCTCTTGATTCTTTTTTGTTTTCAGAGACATAAACCCCCTTAAACTGACAGTACTGGTATGAGGTCAGCCATAATACATAACTGTTGTGGGGGGTGTGGCTTTTATTGTACAAAAACCTGCATATCACCATTACTCAGTTTGTGTATATTACAAGGATAATTATTTAAATACACAAATGTCTTAAAGGTGATCCTTGTGAACTTTATGTGCAGAGCATTCCAATGTCAACTTCTGAAGTTATACCTTAATGAAAAAATGATTGCTGTTTTCAGTTTCAGACTTTGAAAAGCCAGATAATAAACTGCATATTATTCAATAGGTTTCACTTGACTGCGTTCTGGGTATGGTGACTGGTTAGTGTAGGTCTTGTAGTGAAACAGTCTCATAGTGAAGTACTTAGGAAGTGACAAGTGCAGCTGGTAGATTGAACTGTGAGGACAGCAAGAGCTGGTTAACAGATTGGACTTCATTCAGGTGATAGTTTTGCCTCTTAGAAAAATTAAAAAGGAACAGAATAAAAAAACCAAATCGTGTAAACTAAGTAGGTGTTCCCTGGATAAATCGTTAAGAGACCATTTTTATCTGAGTTAATCCCTTTTCCTTTTTCTACTAAAGGCTTTAAACTGCTTTGAGGCATAAGGCCTAAGATTCTGATCTGTTGGTGTTTCAGTGCCTTCATATCTCAGCTTCTGTGAGTGCTTTAGCTGGGTCCTTACCCCCGAATTGTTAATGTGAACATATTACTCCTAGTATGCTGGTCACTGAAATCCTAAAATGGGAAACACAAATCTTTTTTTAGAAGTTGTCAATATATCAAGAGTAATGGAGAGCTGCCCCAGCTAGAGTCAATTGAAGTATCTCCAGTACTGGAAGCAACCTAAGAATGGATTTATGAAGCTGGGAGGCATGTCTGTTTGTGCAGGGAGGGGGCAGTTTGCTGTTAGTACTTCAGCTATTTCTGGTTGATCTCCAGGGGGGGACAAAGTTTGAAGACAATAGGAGTTGAGTAGAGAGGTAGGGCAGAAAAGGATTTGGAGTAAAAGTCTTGAAAAGTTTTAGCGTGTGAACTAGGAGTGCAGTTCTGTAAACAGTTCAGTAGTATCAAAAGTCACCTTTTTTTTTTTTTAAGACACATCAAGAACAATACAAAAATTATTAATAATTTGCTTTTGGCTAATTATAGCAATGCAAGATGTTCACCTTGCCTGACCTCTGAGCTAAGCTCATTATCTGAAACTAGAAGCTTTTTTTTGTACAAAGTCTTGAATTTCCACTTTCCAGATAAGATTGAATATAAATTCCTTTATGAAGATAAGGGTAAATTATGGAAAAAATTCAGCAAGAGCAACTCTGGAAAAAAGTTCAATTGCATTATCAAAAGTATGTAGGGGGAAAAGGGCAAGGTAATCCAAAGGGAAATAAGTGGTTGGAAAAGTTAACACCATCTGGTTAAAATCATTGCTTTTTACTTAAACATTTTGATGTGAAAATATTAGTTTGCTTGTCTGTTGCCTTATCTGCTCTTTAAAGTAATGCATCTGTTCTGGTTTTAAAAATACATCTTTACAGATCTGTGGTGGTTGTTTTTTGTAATTTTGTGTGTGTGTGTGTCTTTGTTTTTGTTTTTAAAAACATTTCTTGCCTTGTTTCTACTAGTCAGCAGGGAGCAATTGATGATAGTAATAAAGCCAAATTAATATGACTCTCTGGTATTAAGTACAATCATGTATATAGAAAGATACTTCTGTCTTTCTTGAGATACTGTAAAACAGATGCTACTGTCCCATATACAGCTTGTTAGAAACATGCAAATAATTTATTTAGCTGTCTTTGTTTAAAGAATGCTTGTTATCCCAGACAGAGCCCTGCCAAAGTCTTCATCTTCCTTTGTATTTAAGTGTTGTTTTCCCTGTCAGTAGCTTTCATTGGAGTGGTAGAAGTTTTAAATTGAAATATATTTGAAGGGAGTAGTGCTAAGAAAGGACCAGTTTGATACATTCAGAAGTGCAATATTGCTGGGTTTTTTTCCACTCATACAGTGAACAATTTACTGGTGTGTAACTGTATCAATAAAGTTTTTCAGATGTAAATATGACCTTGTGGCTCTATCGATTTATGCATGTATGGAGATTAAATTGAAATGGAACTGAGGTGGAGGAGGAGGAAGGAGAATGTCAGGTCTTCAATGTGAATCTAGTTGTAGGATTAAGTTCTTTAATCTTTCCCTTAGAGCTCTCTAAAAGCAGCAGAGGTCTGAATACCAATGATATCCAGCTTTATTCTGGTTGTGTCAGAGCTAACCCATGAGTCTGTGTGTTCTCTTCTGCTGTAACGGTGCTGCAATAAGTTGAGATTCTTCTCTCAGTGGAAGTTCACCAGCTGACTTGAGCGAGTTCAACATTAGTCTGCAGGAGTAATGATAGCTCCCTGTGCTCTGGTACACTGACCTACTTGCAAAATCAGACCCTGAAAAAGAAGCTATGAGGGCTTTGGTATTTCTTAAATCCTTTCCTTGTGTTGGTGACTCTTTTGTGATTTCTGTAACTACAGACAAATTAATTGCATCAGTCCCGTCACTTCTTGGAGCATTTAGTAGCATTAAATATTAAGGATGACATAACTCCAATTTGACTACGCAGTCCCTCCTCCCACCCCCCCATCAGAATCAATGATCTCCTCTATCTGTGCTAGGAAGTGATTAATGTGCCTTGTGTTCCCCTGGATACTCCTGAGCGTGACCTGTTGAGTGAGGTGATCTGCCATGCTTACCTACTGGCAGAACAGCCCCCCAGCCTGATACTGCTGATCTGAGCAGGCCTAGCAGAACAGTTACTTTGACTAAAAAGGCTGCTTCGTAGTCATATAGCAGATCAACAAATAAGTGAGGGGGTGGAAGGGTGAGGTAGGTGGTTAGGTGCAGCAACAGGACAGTGATGAGGAGCTTGGGCAGACTGGGAATGGTACCTAAGTTCTGCATTACCTTTCTAATGCAAACATTTTTTTCTCTGAACAGAAATGAAAATCTGTCAGACGTGATGTGTGAAGTATTTGTCAGCAAAGCTTTCAACACAAGGTATTTTAAAACATCTTCTCCTCCCATTAAAAAAAAAAAAATAAAAAAAAAATTGCTGTTTCTGGGGAACCTGTGATGCCAGTATGTGTGATGTATGAAACTGTCTGTATGAGGATCTGAACCTGTAAACATGAAACTGCCTGAAACAAGTGTTTATTCTTGGGCATTTGTACTTTTGTACAGTGCCAGTTGTGGTGGAATTCTTGGTTGTGAAATGCAAACTCTAGAAATTACCGAGGAGTCCAAGTTTGGCAATGTCTTAGTTTGAGACTTGTTCCAATATGGCCAATTTTAATGTCGTCATTTCAAGTGGTTAAATGACACAAATGAGGATGCTATATATGGAATTAGTGTGAAGATTTAAAAAAAAAACAGTAGAAGGTTGAGTATTGGATTCTCAGAAGAATGTTCTGCTAGAGATGAAAACAAGCCATCTCTTAAGTGTAGAAAATACTGAACTAAAACACCTGGAATATTTTTTGTGCATTAACTCTGATCTAATTGTTACCAAAATAAACAAGTGCAAATTGTTTGCAGCAATAAAAAGAACTACCCTGTTAGGCAGGAAGTTGCATTTATTCTTGCTTGTTATTATGAAGGAAAGATTTGATAGTCACTGGGAGTGTGAAGATTAAACTAGAGATTTATGTTAATGCAAAGGATTAAAAGAATCTTAATAACATTTATAAAGATGCAAATGTTCGCCTACATTTTATCTTTTTGCAGATGAATGTGCCATAAGGGAAATATTGAAAGGGGAGAACACATCCTCACTCTGAATTGCAACATCTGGTTTAATACTGCACTCACATGGTCATTAAGTATTAGTTGTTTTCACCACTGTGTTCTTTAACAGTACGAGTGTGATAGTCATTCTCCTTGACTAGCTTATGCTTAGCAGGAAGTAGCAATGTATGATCAACCTCGGATCCGTTGGGCTTGTTCAGTGTATGGCTTTGTGTGTTGCAGGGTTCCATGAACTGTAAATATTACTCAGGGCATTTCCTCCCCCAGCCCTTGCTACTCTTATCTCTTCCATACTTATTTTCTAAATAGCGTAGACCTTGCAATACTGGCTGCACTGTAGCATTGTCAGCTGTTTCCCCAGTTTCAAACTGTCCTTCCAGTGCAAATATGGGCCACATCAGCATGGAAAATCGTGTGCTTTTATTTGGGAGTCCTGACATATTATACATGTACATACATTTTGTATGGAGAAATTATAGAAAAAATATGATTTGAAAAAGGAGGCAGTTAAGGTGAAGGTGTAAACATCACTAGCCTTTTATGTTCTGTTTTGGTTTTTTCTGCTCTTCAACCAATTGTTTACTAACAGACAAGTATATAGAAACAGAAGCCACCTGGATTTGTTATGCAATTAACTGATGACCTATGTGTATGTCCCAGCTCTCAAATCAATATAAATCTTCAAAGGGTTTTGAGTAGTTAAACATCAAGTAATCCATATAGTAAAAGTCATAGCTTCGTTGTCGTTGAGAAGGAGAAAGCTGTGCAAAATACTGTTGTGTAATTTTAGTGGTAGTTCTTTCTTCATTGGAGTGCCTATCTTTAAACTTGGGGAAAGTTAAATTTTGTGGAGCACCAATTAAGTGCAAGAAAAAGTTTGCATCTTCTTCCATACTTTCAAATTTCCCAACGAAGTCATAGTCTATTAAACATGGGCTGCAAAGCCTATTGACGTGATCCCAGTGGATATCCATACCCACTGGCCTATGTACATCTAGGAGATACTGAATAAACTCTTTAAATTTGACTCCAGAGCCTGTCCGTAACGCTTCTTTGGTGGCATTGACACGGTATCTGGAAATGATGGCTTTTCCAAATACCGGGTGGTAGTAATTGTTTGGATGTTCAAACTTGTCCCGGAACGCAGATACCAGCTTTTCAAAAGGCTCGCGAATAAAAAGCATCTTTGTGTAAGTGTTGAGCCTGTGGTAAATTCCTTTGTGATCAAACCCATCCAGTCTTTTTAAATAGTTTCCATAGTGCACTGTGTTATGCTGTATATCTTTTGTAGAAGAAGCCAGCCCATTAAGAACCATGAGCACCCGTTTCCAGTTAGAGCAGCCAGCTTTGGGTACTTCACAGTATAAAACTCTGTATTTATCTTCTACAAATATTCTAGAAACATGATAAGGAGTGATTATTCTTCTATTATTACTCTTGTATTTAGAGCAAGTTTCCCTCATAATTCTCTTTCTTTCCCTTTGGATCTGATAGAGACTTTTCCACTTCTTGTTGTTTTGATCCTCATATTTAAGTGTGGGCAGGTTGAGAATGGAGCTGTTCATGGAAATCAGAATTGGGCTCTTTTTAATTATAAATCTCCTCCTTCTCCGTTTATGGAGGCCAATGGAATTAATTTCTTCACTTTTCTGTTGATCTTTCATCACAAACATTATGCTGCTTTGCCTTCTGTCTGTGATTTGAAGCTTAGTGGGCACACTTTCAGATAGGTGTAATGAATTTCTCTGCTCTACTGTTGCTACTCCGTCTGCAGTGGTTTTTCTTAATCTTCTATCCTGGTTATTGCTGGAAACACAGTCCTGGTGGGGGAAAAATAGATTAAAGATGTTAGTAAATGAGCAAGTGTTTGTCACTATTAACAGCTTCTACAACTTGGTGTGGATCTTTCATACGCTCTGAGTTCAGCAGAACTGTACAAGCACATGCGTTACTGCAAGTCCTCAGTGCTCTGGTATGGACTTTTCTCTGGTATGGACTACACCTCTAAGAGGAAAAGTATCTGATTATTTTGAGGACTTAATTATTCCAGACTGCGTGTAGTCACACAAATCTGTTTCCTTACACCCCCGCCTACTCCCCTTGAGTAGTTTATCTTTCCAGTGAGGGCAGTTGTGTGCAGAGTGAAGCCTGTCAGGGAAGGGAGGTTTATAGTCTTTGTAAAGTGAAGATGTAAGGGGAGTAAGAGTGGGAAGAGGGTAACAGAAAGGACTGCAGTGAGAACATGGAGGCTTTGGAGAGAAGTGGGTTTGGTGAACAGTATGAACAGGGACCCCAAACAGGCTTGAATGAGATGGGCCTGGGACTAAACCAATTGAGACTTGATGAGAAGCAGTAAGGGTGGGAATGAGGCTGTGGCTGGGATTAGACAAGTGAAAACAGAGTAAGCAAAGCAGGCCTATGGATAAGGGAGTTCTGAGACCTGCTCTTTTTCATTAGGTGGATATTAGTGGTTAATACTACTTTTGGCATACAGCCGAGATATGCTCCATTGCTTCCTGCTTCTCAAAGCAGCTGAACTAAATCCCTGTCTACATGTCTACTTCGAAAACTAAAATTAGGTTCTGGACAGTGTTTAATTATATGTCATTCCTGTATTGAGAACTCGCCTGGGAGCTGAGTGGCATATGAACCACTAGGGAGTATTTCAACAGAAGACACAGATGTAGTTGCAAAATGTTTTTTTGCTTGTACAAAATACTTAATGGTTATTTAGGGATCTTAAAATTTGTCCAGTATCTTGATTTTGAAGCCAGTTCTAAATACTATTAGGGAGCGAATAAAGACTGAAAATCAGAAATTTACAATTTATAAGGTGTACAGTATAGGGATTAGTAGGGTAATGCTCCTTCGAGGTGGCAGATTAAATCTTAATTGTAGTGATTTTACAAAGTCTCCTTTTGGGTAAAAAAAGTCACTGCTATAGATAAACTTATACTGTCATGGAGGTTGTTTTATCTTGCCACCTACTTTTTTTAAGGGTGAGAGATTAAAAACATCTCAGAATAGACTCAGTATCATTAGAAAAAACACTGGTGACAAAAGAAGAAAAAAATCAAATTGTATTTTGTAGGTGACTTGCTTAAATTGATAGCTATTACACAAAACTCAAAAGGTACAGATGAGTATCAAACATTTTTTAGAGTACTATGCAAGTTAAGTTGCAGAAGTTAGGCTTCTGAAATGGTTTGCTGGCTCTTCTGGTAGTGGAGGTGGTATGTGATGTGCAGGTTAGGAAACCAACCGATAATTTGTTGTACAAGACGCTATTCAGTTGTTGGGTGGGATTGTTGTACTCTGCCCTTCAGAGATTGTTTCTGGTAGTCAGAGACATATTCAAGTTTTGTCTATGTAAAATACCAGATGTATTTCGAAGTATTACCCTTTACTGACTGGCTGAGTTTCAATCTTATTTCCTCATAATGAGGCTGATATTTCAAGGTTATCAAATGGGACTGCCTAGATATTTACGCCTTTAATTGGGATGACAAATCTGCAGTTTTCGAGAAGCTCAAAGGGTGTGATTTCCAAGTCTTCTGTCAGTGTAACTCTTTGTCTAGAAGGCCAAGCAGGAGCTGTAGAGATGGAATGACGTCAATCGCATCACGCTGGTTTCACCAGGCAATGGCACTTGCAGAGTTGTTCCTTGGCTGTATTGCGCTTGTCCTGTACCAAGTAGCGGCAGCCGCGCACGGCGGCTCCGAGTGTGCGAGCAGCCACTAGGTGGAAGGATTTCACCAGTATTTTCCTTTAGCCTACTTTTAACTACCGCTCAAGACATGATCAGTGCGGTTTCATACGGAATATTAATATATGCAAAGTGTACAGTACCTTTTAGCAATATCCAGTGTAGGAAAAAACTCATAAAACTAAAGTTGCATAGCTTATCAAGTGCATATTTTAAAAGGAAAATTTGCACTTCGTGGCAATGCTTTGATGAGTCTTCTCTTTCCTTTTCAGTGCTTCATCTCCATACTAGTGGCCCTATCTGAGCCATATCTGTCTGTACACCATACTCAGAATGAGTACAATTTTCCTTATGTACTTACAAAAACTTACTTTTTTGGGTTGCTGGAATCCCATGTTATATTTTATCCCTAAACAAAGAGAGAAATTGAAGTCATCATTTAGTAAAAATAAAAACATTAATTTCATTTTTCCTGGACTGATAAGTGTGTCCCTTCAGTAACCAAAAGGAAAGTTCTGTTAATGCAATGATAGATAGACCAATGATGAATACATATTTTGTAGCAACTATAGTTCTTGGAAGGACTCTTTATAAATGTCGTAACTGTGAAATGGAGTGAATATTTCTCTTTTACATATGTGGAAACAGATGGAGAAAAGTGGTTGCTTAACCTCTGCTAAAAGGCCAGTAGCAGAACAAGAAGAACCTGAAATTCAGGATCCCAGGTTAGAGCTCTAAAAAAGGCTGTTCTTTGTCTACTTATCTAAAGCTGTGTGGTTTCTGCTCCCCCCAACTTTGGATAGTGTGGTACTTAATCACAGTAATAGCTTGTGTTGAGTATTATCCTAAACCACAGCAGCACACAGTGGAGTTGTGTAGGTGAGGTAATGTTTGTAGAGTTTTGGAGAGACAAAACAATACAGAATTGTGTTTTGCTAAATCTTTTGGCTTCTAAAGTGATGTCTACTTGAAAATATAATAAAAGGATGTGAAAATACTAGAAGGCAGCTTTAGCAGCTGTGTAGTATCTATTTACTGTTCCTAACCTCTGCTAAGTATAAATTGGTAATACAGGAATGTAAAATGTAACACACATCTTAATTATTAAATTATTTTGGGGCTTTTCAACTTATAAAACTATTATCATTACTCTCACTGTTGCTTGAGAAAGTCAGTTGCTTGAAGACTTGAGTTTAATAAGTCTGCATTACAAATCCACAGCCTTTTTGACAAGGAAAATTACAGGTAAAGGTATTGCAAAGCATTACAAGTGAAAACGTCACTGGAATAGCTCTGTCCCATCAGATTAATTTCACAGGACTAGGATTGCTCTCAGAAACACTGTACATGCACAGTTCACATTGTATTTTATTGCAATAAAAGTAACAAGTCCAATTTACATGACCAATCAAATTTGATGGGTTTTTTTTGTTTGTTCAATAATCAGATCTACAAGCTGGTGTTTATAGTAGAGTCTGAGTAAAATTGCTCTGCTGTTGCGTATTGTTCTGTGCTGTTAGAGCCTTTCTAGAAGTGATTATTACTCTTTTGGCTCATGTTTGAACTTTAATTCCACTGCAGCAATTCTTTAGCAATAAACTTGAGTGGGGATATTGTGATTATTAAAAGCAAAGGGCATATTATTTTTACTTCTTCAGAAATAAGTTCCAGGCATTTTATTGAAGGAGCCTTAAGCCTTTTTCCTAGCTGCTTCTCAAAAATATTTATCTGCAAAATGAAGTCAGAAGGTATATTGTAAAGAGAAACAGAGGTAATCTATAGCATCCTTGTGTGGGTTCTGGAGGATTAAAGCTGAGTTTGTTGCACCAGGCTTTAGGAGATGTTATTGAGCTGTTGTCCAGTTCTTGATGCGATCAGTAAAAAGAACCACATTTATTCTACTGCTGTGTAATATGTTACAGAGCAATGAAGGTATGGGAACTGCTGTCCATAAAGAATAGCGAAGAGTGAGCACCATCACTTGGAAAGAATTGATACTAGAGCACGGGTGATTTGTTTAAACCATGAAAATGTTGTTTGTCAGCAGATGTAACCTCTTCTTTTTTTGCTAACCCTAAAGGTATAACTTTAAGCCACTTGAGGTAGATTTGAGTTGGTTGCTTGGCTTCTGCACTAAGGCATCATTAATACAACTACTTGGAGTAGTTGCTTAACTTTACTTTAGGCCTTCTTGTAGAAGAGCTTTAAGTATTATTTTCCCTAAGCATTAAGAATATTGTTATGCTATCTCATCTCTTACAGGCAAAAATCATATTGTCAGGTACGGTTTTGAAAAGTTAACAAGGTTAAGACATTCAGTCTGGTGTTGTGGGTTGGTCAAGTCTGCTCATTTTCTAAGGATATGTTTTGATTTCTTGTGTATATGTAATAAAATGTGAATAACAATTATTAAAACAAATCACAAAATTGCCAGAAGCAGGCATGAGACTTACCTTTTTTGTGGTCTAATAATTATGTTTTTGTAGCAATGATTCATAAAGGGAATGCATTTTAGAACTTACTGCTTTGTACTGATATGCTGTGCTTAAAGAAACAAATGTAAAAAAAGTGCTAGTAGGAGATGAGTAACTGTTTTAAAAAAAAAATGATTCTTCATTTAAGAAGATGTAATGAAGGCTTTAAGATGTAATCGGAACAACAATTCATGTTTAATGTAAATGTTTGGTGAAGCACTTGCCAACCTCTTCAATGTTTTCTGAATTTGTGACTTCTAAAGTTGGCTTCTTCTAGCTGTCTTTCTCATGATACAGTCTGTCACTTCAGATTTAAAGCTACATGGAAAAAAACCTCTTAAGTGTAGTGAACTCAGGGAAGTTATATTGCACAGACCTACTATACTAATAAGAATCTAAACTTAATGCTATGCTACATCTTTACTGTCCACGTTACTTACCAGCTCTCAGATGTTATTCCCAAAATTGTAAGAGTTTGCCATAAACCATTGGTGTCTGCTGCACCCAGGTGAAGTTAGTGATCATTAAATGTTTGGTGCCAGACATGACAATGACCAACATGTAACTAATGCTCAGAGTAGCTGAGAGACAGAATCGTTCTATCAATTGTACATAATTTATGTCAGTTTTCATGGTGTTCTTTTCTCTTCCCTTCGTGCAATCGTGATTTTTCCAGACCTGAGCTTGGCCTGTGTTTTATGTCTGCTTTTATTGTCTTTCATGAAATATGAGCCTTACGCTTCATTCAGTCATACAAAGCTGTTGTCAGCTTTTTAAAAAAAAAAACAAAAATGCTACTAGAAAAACAGTAAAATGGCCTTCATCTTCCCTGTGTAATATTATACGGCTTTGCCTCTCTGCCTTCTGTCTCTGCTTTAAGACCTAATTTTTGTTTGCCTCTGGTGTTTTCCTCTGTTCTGAGTACACTAGAGCTGAAATATTTTTTAATAAAAATGATAACTTCAAGTCTGCATCTGTGACTCCATCTCCTAATGGGTTTCTATGAGCAGTGCATACTTGTTGGCTTCGTTCTAACTGATTTGTGAAATATACTCTGGAAGGGCTGCTCCTACCATTAAATCTGCGTTGTGTCCTATCCACATGTGTGCCAGTCTTAAGTCTTTACTCAAAGACAACAACAGGTGCTTAATCGCAGAATGAGTAATAGACTAGTACACAGCATTTTGATTAGAATGAAAAATGTTTAGTTTGAAAAGGATTTAGCTCCAAATCCTGGTTAGATCTTTTTCCTTTTTTTTTTGTGATTTAAAATGAACTTTTCAATTGTATAGTATAAAAACTGCCCATTTCTTATCCTAACTTACTAATTGTTTACATATTTGTATTAAATCACTCATGAAAGAAATTTATTTTTAAGATTGCTAGCATTGTAAATTATTTGGTTTTTTATATATATATAAAATTACATGTAATATACATATTTGGAATACCTCTAAATATTTAAACCTTTTATTAGAAAATGCTTTTATTTTCAAATCAAGGCCTAATTAATAGAACAAACTTTATATGTGTGTATCGGTTTTAATTCTTTTCATGTCTAAAACTTAGCTTATTTGATTAGGGAAAACCCCCTCAAAAGTCCCCATCTAAGCTACATGCACAGTATGTTGTTTTAATATAGCTGAAATTAATGAGGCAAAGAAGGATTATCAAAGCTGTAGCATGTCTTAAATTGTGCATCAAGAAAGAAGCAAACCTACCCAGTGAAACTGTGTAATCTAACCTCTGAGTCTCCAGTGAAGCCTCAAGTAGGCAGTGTCATCTCCCACAGGTGAGTAAACTTTTGAAGTGAATGCTTTGGTTAAATGATACACGACTGAGCTCTTCTTAAAGCTAAATGTGTCATGACAGGACACACATCATCGGGTTTTACAGACACTTGTGGAGTAATGTATTTTTGAGACTGTTTATTTTCATGCCTGTGGCATCCTAATGTTGCAGTGATAAAGATAACATAAATTTTACTGTATACTCTATGAATGTCAGGTTGCATGTGGGGAAAACCTTGATCCTCCTGCAATTTGACCAAAGAATCTGTCTGCCACTCTTGAAATGAAAGCAGTCAAACAGAGTCTCCATAGCACTTTGATTTTTATGGCACCTTTTTGTATTTGGTGGCAGAATAATTATATATATATCTGACAAGCATAATTTTTATTTATGTATGAATTGTAAGAGTGAATTATTTGGTAACTCATAATGCAGCTTTTTCAGGAAAAAAATCAGATGTTACTGTAAATATTTTATTCTGGTATACATTGCTATGATATGTACCATGTAGTGGTATTTTTTTTCTCTTTACATTGCAGAACAGTAAGTTATTTGTTACTACTCCAGCTTTTCACACATGAGAAGCTGGGGCTAATAGCTGCGTTTACCAAACCATTCTGATTTTTTTAGGTTGTCACCTTTTGAATTACAAACTCAAGTATCAATTGTCTGAAACCTCCATGTTACTGGTCAAATTTTACTCTGAAAAACTTAAGTCCAGACTCGTACAGTGAGTCTTTAGTAATGTCTAGATTAGAATGCAGGTGTCTGACTCCTAATTGTGATGTTCAGTTCACCACATAGCAGATGATTGCTCAAGCAGTGAGGTGTAGTTTATCCACTGCAGACTAAGGCTTTCAGGCCCAGATTCTGCTGCACATCTCTGGATGTGTGAGATTCTCACTTAAATGCTATCCAGGCTGTTGGATGTGTGTATCATTAACATGACATGTGTCAGTGGACTATGGGCTGTAGAAACATTTCCAATTCATGGGAAGCTGGCCCACTAGAGCTGAGGAGAGAAGGATGCTTCAGTAAGCTTCACTGTAGGGCACATGGGCTGCATGCAAGGTAAAGCTGCAACTTCTTGAACAACCTCATTGTGAGAGTGACATGTTTTTGCTTCTGGTAGGTGGGGTGTGTTCTAGGGCAGTCCTGATTTTTACAGGCATCATGGAGAACAAGGACTGTTAACTTGAGAGTAGTTTGGTTTGGGTTTTTGTTTGGTTTTTTTTTTCTTCCATGGTGTGATGTTAGTGTTTCTCCAGATGTAATTATTGTCTTCTCTTTGGTGCTTTCTACAATCTCTGCTTTTGGCTAACACTTACAGCCTTCTTTATGTTTGTTCTTGCTTGTTTGGTTTTTTTTTTGTTTGTACTTTTCCTACTCTTAATATTTATGCTTCTATTCTTTCTAATAATTTCCTTACTTTCACCTTCCTTTCCCTATATAAAGATATCTCAGTCTCTGGTCTATGTGATCCAGCACTTCTGAGAGTGTAACAAAAGCTAAGCTTGTAATATTTCCAGAAACAAGAATGTCTGCACTTGATTAACTCCATTTTAATAGATTCTTCTCAGTCTGAAATTTATTTGTGTTCTACTGCTTTACTGTTGTCATTGCCAGCAACGTTGATACTAAAAGAAACCTCCCCCCCAACCAATAAACAAAACCAAAAAACTCAATCAACCAAAAAAAAATTGCTGTGCAAATGTTAAACCTTATGTTCTTATGCCTCCATGGTTCTGGTATGCATCATGGATCTCCCGTTACACCTGGCAGCAAAGAACCTGATTTTTAAGTCCATCTTGCTGATTTAAAGGGGCCAAAAACTTCACAGACAGGTTTGATGGTTATATCCTTGGCACAGAGGAGGATGGGTAGAATGTTTCTGTGGCTATCTCCTAGTCTTCAAAGTTGCCCTTTGGAGCTCTAAGTTGTAAAGCATGACTCTGAGTAAAAAGCTTCTTTTTTCCCTGTTTTGGAAAAGCCTAAGAAGTTGGCCAAGCTGACAATGGTTAGGCTTTCACTTTAGAAGCCTTAGTTCATAGGTGAGCTCCTTTTGTAAATCGGGTAACTCATTTTTCCTAAGTTCTTAGCTTTTTGTTTCAATCCTACCATTGCCAAGCATACAATTTTTAATAGCTTAAATGCAGTCTACTTGAGAAACTTTGAACTCTGACATGGGACTGCTTTTTAAACTGTTGTGGGAAGTAGAATACTTCCCAAAAAAGATAGCCATTTGTCTTTGTTTTCCCCTCTTTTGTGCCAATATTTTGCACAAACTGAATTACTTCATATTAATCTTGTGTTTTTCAATCGGAGTCAGCTTCAGAGAGGTGAGCACTGAATCTAAGTGAAATAGTTAGCTTCATATTTCTAAACGCAGTTTCCCTATCATACAGGCAGCAGGCAACACTGTATTGTGATGCATTTGTGTCATGGGGTACTTATGATGGTAGCAGCTTCGGATGATTAAAACACGATTACTCTGGCTTTTTGTGACTGAAATGACTTTCCATCTTAATGAGGTATGGGAGTCTCTGGACAGAAGTACTGTATATGGGGAAAGCAATGCAATTCTGAAGGGCATACCCTGGAAATAATTAAAAGCGTTTGGTTCATCCATCAGTTTGAACAAGAGAAAAATTACAGATGGGAGAACCAAAGTAGAGATCAGTACACACATTAAGTGACTTCTAATGTTTGCCACTTGAGGACTTTCATGTTGTCAAAGAACTTCGTATTCTCAGTTTGTGGTATCAGTAGCAAATCCTTTAGGTCTGAATTGAGAAAAGCTGCACAGTCATTGTTCTGAAGCACAACACTTGCTGACTTGTGGCTGCTGCCATGTCATCATTGCTTGCTTCCTTGATTCCCTGATCAACTCCTTTGTAGCCAACAGTCTTGACATAACATCCCTCTTGACATTTTGACTTAGGCCATACTTCGTAAACTTCATAACCTTCATAAAGCTTTCTCTGCTTTGTCCAGTAAGGGATTCTTGTAGTAAGAGGTTTTGGTGTGAACTTACAACATCCTAATAGAACAGGTGTATGAACCCACACGCACATACTTATGTTCTAAAATATCAGTCCCCTTGACTAGATAATCATGTAACTTACACTTGATGTGTTTTCTTGATAACAAATAAAGGAAAGGCATGGTACCTTTATATTGCAAGCTTAATTGGATAAATACAAGAAGCTGTTTGTGAATTTATCATGAGGAAGGTACCACTACTTGTTTATTTTGTCTACTCTTTGCTTTTTGCTATCCTGATTAAATGTGTGCCACTTTCTGCCTTAATTAATATTCCATAAGAATTCGATGAAGAAAGCAGAAAAGTCAAGCCCGTACCATTGCATTCCCCATTCCTTCCATGGGCCTATTCCTGGGAACATCGTTAATTAGCATCATTAGCTTTCAGGCACTGTCAGCAGTTACTTGCAATTTCTACTCAATACCTTTCAGTTATTCTCCATTCTTGCATTTAATATTTGCATATTGCTTTCATAGCATGACTTTGACAAGGACATTACACTTTATTCAGGTTTATTAAAAAGTAAAAGCTAAGGTTTAAAATATAGCACTGCATTTATATTTAGTAGCCTGTAAGGACTATTCAGGTAACTAGAGGAGTTTCAATGAATCTCAAGCAAGCACCTCATGTAATTTGTGGCTATAGTGGAGCAGGAGTTAGAATAGCTCACCTAGAACCCCAGAAATGTTTCAAGAAATTGTGCAAATAGGACACTAAAGCTTCAGTGGTCTTTCTGTTGGAGGGAAGATAAAGTAATACAGGTAGAATGCTGGACTGTTTTCATGTCTGTCTTTAGAGGCATTACTTTAGGAGAAAAAGCACAAATGGAAAGGGAGGAGGCTGCAGAGAAAACTTAAAAGGTAGATTTAGCCAGACGTGCTTCTGAATGAAGTTCCCTGATTTGACAGATTGACTGTAGATCACATAGCACAGCCGTATATCCAAATGCTGTATGTCACTATGTTACAATTCATTATCTGGAACTGATACGGTTTCCCTTTCTCTTGTTCTCATAGTTAATTACTGACAAATCTTCCTAGTATAAGAGCAATATATAGTATCTTTTTAAAAAAATTAACACCTGAAACTCAGCTACAAAAAAACATGGTGCAAAATAATTGGTAATTGATAATTGGACAGACCTGTGAGAAACAAGCAGGAGATAAGAGTTTGGGGAAAGCTCTTTGCCAGGCCTTTTATTTCTGACTAATGAGTGACTGAAGAACAGTGGTAATTTTCTAGTAGTCATTTCTCACTGGCCTGTCTCTTCCTTTGTGAAAGACTTCCTGGTTCTCATTAAGGAGCTCACTTGTACTCCTCCTTCATTTGTTTTTTAGTGACTGATTGGTAGAACAATTTGCTTGCATAAGAGTAGTGTCTTGGACTGACTTTCATATCGGTGAGAATGAGGGGGAAATGATTCTGCTCAAAACTGAGTGCTTGCTACTCCCAGTAGCCATGTGACATTATGTGGTACTCAGGATTTGTCCTAAGCTGGAAACCCAGGTACAAAGAGTCAAGGTGCCAGTCTTGAGTTTTAGTGAGCTTGAAACTTGCTAATGGTAAGTCCAGGCCATTTTAAGGTTTTCTGAAACTTTTAGAACTCAACTTCTTTTTTTGTATGTGTAAAGCTAGAAAAAGCCACGTAAAGCTAGAAAATGTGGCCATTATTTAATTTTGAAGTTTATCATGTTTTCTGGAGGACTGTCCTACTCCTTGACTGAATACAGTCAACTTAGCATGCTATCCAGGAAGGTGAGTGATCACCGGTAATTCAAGAAAAAGCCATTAAGTTGAAAGTGGCAAGGAAGCAGGGTGTGTGTGTGTGTGTATATATCTCCTGAAATGACTTGGGAATAGTACAGATCAGTCCACTCTGAAAGGGTTATGCCGTGTTAACTCATTTACCGATCCAGACCTTTGTCTTTCTTTCCAAGTCTTATACAAGTGAATGCTCAACATAGTAACAATCATTCTCTTTGTTCTTCCCAGTTGCTGTATTCAGTGGGGATACAGATATTTTTGGGATGTATTTGCAATCAAAATTGAGGGAAAGACAGTCTTCAGTGGTGGCTGGTTTGGGAGTTCTGCTGTACTCATGACCCACTTTGCATAGCTTGTGTGAAGTGAGTCTTCCAAAACAGTACAGATCCTTTCTGCCCGGAGCAGGAGTTGATAGCCCTCCACCAAGGCTATGACTGCATTTTTCTACTTTGGACACCATGTTGAGGGATTTGTCTTTATCAGCGTGTTTCACTAAAAGTTTGTTATGTGGCAGTTGCTCACATTTACATCCTTGAAAATGATGACAGCGCTTTCTCCAAGAAATTGGAGGCATGCTCTGAGATAGCTCCAAGAAACGTACTTAAGTCCCTTTTGCTCCTCGGTTTTATTCCACCCAGGGATCTCTACTTGTAGTATTGTGGAGTCTCCAGATGCTACTGTGTTGTTTCAAGAAATTTTAAGAAATTAAGCATAAGCAAATCAAAGCGCAAATTAAGTTAATTTTTCTCAAGTCCAACTAATAAACAAGATGCTGATACGTCAAAGGAGTTCAGCTCTGTAGTGGCAGATGACATGAAACTGCACTAAAAAATTGGATGCAAAGAGTGGTGTGTTTGCCTGACAAGAAAATGTTAGCAGATCAGCAAGGCAGTCAGATATTGTTATTGTCCATGGAGGCCACCAGGTGCATCATGAGGCACTTCTCAGTCAGTAAAGTGGTCAGTAAAGTAGTAAACTGGTCTTTGTGTTTTCTCCTTGGCTATGTAAATGTCCATGAAGATTGGTAGTAGGATACCTGTAGAGCAGTGCTTCATGTCTGCAGAAGTTGTCAAATATCCCCTTACCCTAGTGTAAGGGACAGTACATGAGGACAGGAGGGTTGGTTTTTTTTAGGAGAGAAGTTGTTTTGTTCTGGTGAATGGGATGAAGAAGCCTCACTAAGGTAGAGTAGTATTTCTTGCTGCATGAGGAATGACCCTTTAACCCTAGGCAACAGAAGTAGCTCATACTAGAGTACTGAACAGGGATAGAGACTGAAAAGTGTTAGACTTTTCCCAGGAGGATTTGAAATGAACAGAAAAATCTATTCAGGATGGAAATAGGAAGAACTCCACACAAACACATTTGAATATCAGATAAGGACTCGTAGTTCTCAGTTGGTCTAAACTATTTTGTACTAGACTGTTTGAAAACAGACATGCATTGCTGAGGGTACTTAACATTTCACATGATGTGTGATTATCTTGCAGGTTCAGGTGCTTATAGAACATATGGCTTGAGCTTAATGAAGCATTATATCATGTGGACATTATAAGACAATACATCAGGAGTGGGATTTGGAGGATATTGGCTCTGTTAACCACTACTCAACTCTAACCATTAGGAACTGGCTAACTCTGTGTATGATGGCTTTAAAGCTTGGTATTGACATTAGAGGCAGGCCTTTGTTGCTTCTCTCCCTATGCGCTTCCCCTCATGACTCTACATCTCCGTTCTAGAGTTTTTTCTACCTGCAGATACTTTGGCTGGGATGCACAGGGAGCTGCTGCAAATGTAAATGGTTTCCTCTATCCATATAGCTCTGCTCTTCACTTTACTAGTCACTCCCTCTGCCAGGTCACTGTATTTTCCTTCCTCTGCCCTGCACAACTTAAACAGGGGAACTTGCAGAAGTAAAAGAGAAGCTGTAGCAGTGGTGTGGCAGTATGCCTCATGTGTGAGTGAGAGAAAAATAGCCTTCTATAGGGACTGGTGATTGTTATCTTTATCCCCACACCTGGATGAGCTACATTAGTCTTCTAAAGGGGTCCCATCTGCCATGGTGTGGAGAAAAGACAGGTATACTCTGTTTGGTCACTCTTCCCAGTTGCCCACAGGTGTCACTTCTTCCTGTGTAGCCCACTGCCTGGGCTGCAGGGACCAAAAAGGCTCTAGTATGTTTTCCTTTTTCTGACACTCTGAACTATCAGTGGTACCTGAAGTGAGAACCCTTCTGCCACTGCCATTTTATGGCAATATCTGCTTTTTTTCATTCACACATGATAGCACTTCCTTATGTTTCTAGTATATCAGTGTAGAATGGTGCATCAGCCCAAGAAGGGGCTGTATGAACTGAGAGAGCGACTTGTTTACATCTACCTTGACAACCCAAATTTGGGATACAGTTGCTGTGACAATTGAATCATCTGCTTTTGTAAGTCAGTGCATACAAACAGTGAGTAGCCAATTGTTTGCTGAATCATAGAATTGTCAGGGTTGGAAGGGACCTTAAAGATCATCTAGTTCCAACCCCCCTGCCATGGGCAGGGGATGAAAGTGTGTGAATGTGTCTGATTTCATTGAAAGCTTTTCTATGATGATCATTGTTCAGAGCATTTCAATGTATTTGTGGCTCATTCAGTACATTGCATACAATCATATACAATTCATCCTCTCTCCATTATGCATTGGCCGAAGGATCTCTAAAGTAGCTAGCCACTCTAATTCAGTCTTCTGAAACAATTGTCTTGGAGATTAAGCTATTTCCCTTCAATGAAGCACACCACTGACTGGGTGTGTGGCTTACACAGTGTAATTTGATATTGTGACTATGCTTTTGATGATGCTTCTGCTCTATTGCTGATTAAACACCAGGCTTGTAGCAGAAAACTATGCACATACAGGACTCTGACTGTTTCATCTGAAATGCAACTCTTCCACTTCAGATGTGGACTTCTTACTGAGCTATGTAATATCTTGTTGAGTTTCTGTTAAGAATGCATGCAGGTTGCACTCTTATGTGTACACACTAGATAAGATCTATTTGAAAAGGAGAGTAGCATATCCAACTACTAGGTAGCCTCTAAGTCTTGATCTTTTATTTTTATCTCATTTGTTAATTAATAAATATTTAACCTTTGACAAGTGAATTCACTTCAGTCTTTATTTCCACTTTTGATGTTATGCTCAAGACATTCAGAGTTCTGACTTCATTGTTACTGCGGGTGACTTTTTTACAGGAAAAATGATTAGTGTTCATCAGAAACTAAGCCTTGTACTATTTGCAAATTTGATTCGGTGGTTTTCTTGTGGTCTTATAGTTGATCTATTGGGGGGGAAATAAAAGAATTTGTCTTTTTACTCCAGTGGCTGAGTTCCCTACAGCTTTATTACTCGTTGTTCAGAACTGGAATATTTAAAACCTCTCAACTCTATTGTCTGGAGATTTGCTACTCTGAGAATTGGAATTGGAAGTGTGGGTTTAAAAAAACCCAACCCTTTCTTACAGTATTATAACAGCTTCTGTTTAAGCACTAGTTATTTATGACTGCATAGCACTGTCTTCTCAACTATGACAAATTTGGCATTTACTTCAGTGGGTACAGGATCAGTTCCTCAGTGAGCAAGTAGTAATGCATTATTGATTTTTGCAAGTGATGGTAAACTGCTCTCCTAATATTTCTTTTTTTAACTCATGCTGTGTCTTCTCACAGCACTTTTCCTGAAAAGGACTGGGAAACTAGTGCTGCTCCACTGAAACCATGTATTTTGGAAAACTACAGTGGGCTTGCAAACAGCAGGTTTCTTCCTGTTAAATTTTATTAAAGAAAAAATGTTGGATAAAATTGTTAGTGCATTTTGGTTTCTGCAAGAAATTTAATGTAAGAAAATAAATATATGTCAAAAAATTACTCAGAATATAAGTTTTGGTCACATTTTTTTCACTTCTTTGTTTCTGATTCAAGAAAAATTAAAACCATCAAGATGTCTGGAAAAGGACATGACTATTTTACGCATGCTTGCTGTTTTTCAACTTTTTCTCCTTGCTTAGAATAGGACAGCCTTTTTAAAACTCATAATGCCTTGTAGGAGAAGCTTTAATTATCTAAAAAGTGTAAGTGTCAAAGACTATAGCAGAAAGACTAACTCAAATTATATTTTTTTTGCATCATTGTTTAGAATGAATGTAAATGGCTATCTGTGTTTCCAGATGCAAATCTAGCTTTGCTTTTTTTTTTTTTTTTTTTTTACCTCTTAGATTTTTCTTTTTCATCTTAAAGCAGCTAAGGACTTCTGTGAGGAATTGATTTTTGTGCTTTACATGGCATCTCAGATTCTATTTTCACAGATGTTCCAAACTCTGGTGGAGCTGAAAGGAACTGAAACTTGTAAAAGCACCCCACATGCAATTTCAGATAGCAGAAGATACTGAGAAGCTATACAAGACAAAGTTTCCATCTTGAGAAGATACATAGTAGCATGGCCTTGAAGCCATTCTCATAACTGCTTATGCATTTGGTTTGCACAAAATTTTTTCTCTGTTTGCAAGATAGCAGGTACTGTCTTGGAGTGAATTAATAGAGAAACATGCTCTTAGTAAATAGCTAAGTATGGATCAGGTAATTTCTGACTTTATTACTGTACTGGTGTGGGCTGGGATAGAGGTAACTGTCTTCATAGTCGCTAGTGTGACACTGTCTTGGATCCGTGTTGAAAACAGCGTTGATATTTCAGGGATATTTTCTTTACTGCTGAGCAGGGCTTGTGCAGAGTCGAGGCCACCTCTGCTCCTCATCCCACCCACTGTAGAGCGGGCTGATGGTGCATGAGAGGTGGGGAGGGGACACAGATGGGACAGCTGACTCCAACTGACCAAAGGGATATTCCCTACCAGATGACATCACGTTCAAGTATATAAAGCTGGGGAAAGAAGGACGAAGGGGGGGAAATTGGGAGGTTTGTCTTCCCAAGTCAGTGTTACACATGGTGGAGCCCAGCTCTTCTAGAGCTGGCTGCGCACTTACCTGCCCGTGGGAAGTAGCAAATGAATTCCTTGTTCTGCTTTGCTTGTGTGCGTGCAGCTTTTGCTTTACCTATTAATTTTTCTTTTATCTCAACTCATGAGTTTTCTCATATTTACCCTCCTGATTCTCTCCCCCCATCTCACTGGGGAGGAGTGAGGGAGCTGCTGTGGTGTTTAGTTGCTGGCTGGGTTTAAACCATGGCAGCTACTTAATGCAGGCAACACTAGTTTTCTGTTTTGCTGACGATGTTTTAAACGGGCTTAATTTTCATCAGTTTGATAGGTTTCAAAGCCTATGTGACATAGAGTTATGAGTTTAGCATGCTTGACTTGGTGTGTAGGCTTGGGTTCACTACTGAATCTCTCTGGCTCTGTCTCCATAGCTATAAGATAGGAAGAATGTGACTTCCTCAGAGGAACACAGTGCAAGCCTGACCAAGAACATAGGTGGCTGGTGCTTTGCAAACATTATGACCAATATAGAGAATAGAATTATTCCTTGCAAAAGTTTGATTTGTGTTTCTATGACCACTTGTGTGGTTTTTAGTATGGGGGCTTATGAGCTTTATTTGTCTCTATAGAATGAATCAAGAGGTTTTAATGTGTGGGGTTTTGTGGGTTTGTTTGTTCTTTAAATACTATATTTTGCTCATATTCTGAGAATCTACGTAACTAACACTTTAAGCCTGTTTTGGTAATTTTTAGTGATGATTTCACCTTTCTCAGTAAAATTCTTCCCTTTTATATTAAGGCTACAGAGATCTAAAACTAGCTGTAGTATCTTTGCTTAAACCATAGTCCTTTGAGTCCTCCAAAAGGAATTGGTCTCTTTTATTGCTGTGTACCAATTTTCCCTGTAGAACTGTGCTGTTTCCTTGTTCTCCGGGTTCTGTTTCTTCTCTTCCAACACCCTAAAGGCATCACAATAACAAAAACTAATATATACAAACATCTTGGAAAAAAGTTGTGCCTATTAGGGTCTCTAATATTTTGAATGTTTTTCCACCTTCCCTTATCTGCTCGTGCCTTTAAGTAATGAACTTGCAAATAATTAGAAATCCAAATAGGGATTTCTCTTGCCTTAAAACTGCATAGGGACTGAGGAATCCTAATTCACTCGTTATCAAATTAGAGACATATTCAATAATAGACTGAATACAGAAACCCTGGGTCAAGTGAAGAATCCCATTTGTTTCAACTGGTTTTTATTATTTTTTTCTGTAATAAAGGAAAC
Organism: Actenoides lindsayi; assembly: GCA_025331215.1. Lineage (NCBI taxonomy): Eukaryota > Metazoa > Chordata > Aves > Coraciiformes > Alcedinidae > Actenoides > Actenoides lindsayi. The sequence goes on along the minus strand of WTSP01010735.1, from coordinate 86,413 downwards.
ATTAAACACAAATAAATGTCCAGATATTAATGACATGTAAAATGCTGCTAGTAGTTCAAAACTATTGAATAAAAATGTCTGTATTTTATGCATTGTTTTTACTGAACTTGAGAGAGGTAGTAACGAACACACCATATCCTGTATTTTTACAAGAATACTGCTGATTTCATTTCAAGTTATTTTAAATTAAATAAAAGTCTCGGTAGTGTTTTAGACTAAGTTACAGTCCTAAGAACCTAAAGCTTGTTAAACATAAGAGCAGAAAAAATTTTAATTGATTTTCATTGTCCAAATTCATTCTAGGCTACACTTACTGGAAAAAAAAAAAGTGGAAATCTGTAATGATTCTTTTTTCTTTCTTTCTTTTTATAGCTTAGCCTGCTATTTTTAATGCACATGAAAGCCCTTGTTTTTGCAATTTGAAACTTATTCTTCTAGAGCTTTAAGCAATTCATAACTGGGTTATGTAGTGAAATCCAAAAACTTGTCTGTTTTATGTGGTTTACTCCCTAAAATTAAGCTTGTGCAGTAGTACCACCATCTCATCAGATTAAGGTGAACCTGCGTAGCAGCATGGGCATGAAGATGTCAGGCTTGTAATACTTCTGCTTGTGGTCTGTTATTTTTTCACTGATCTTTACAAGCCTATAAATCTTTTAAAAAGCATGTCATTAGATAGATGTTGAAAGGAAAATGCTGATGATGGCTCTACAAAAGTAATAAAGCTGCCTTTATTAGCTTTTATAAGATCCTTTATTGCTCATAGGTCTTAGACTCGACAGACAGTGAACCACATTCAGACACTTAAGACCTGTTTCTTACAGGCATCTCCAGAAGCCTTCAGCACTGCACTTACAGTGCTCTGCCCATGTGAACATATTCCTGGCGAGACACTTAGAAAAGAAAAGTCAAAATACAAAATGTTAAACATATGTACCTGCTCTGAAGTGTTGCTAGCCAGCGGAACAGGTCAATGGTGGCTCCTGGGAAAGGAACAAGTTTCTGTTTCCAGTATTACAATAGGTAAGACAGTAAACATTAATTTTCATTAAGCACTTTGCTATAAATCTCAGTTTAATATCCATTTCAGATGTTCTAGATAAATCCTTAACCTTTCAGTTGTTCCCTCTTTTGTAATCCTGTATCACTGATGAATCTTGGCAGTGACAAATGGCACTGTTAGACCCTGCAACTACATCTGTTCATGTTCTTCCTCTGTGTGTTTTCTTTAGAGGGAGGAGAAGGGGAAAGGGACAGACTGGGGAAGACAGTTTGAATACTAATGCTCAGAAATGGCATTTTCCTTCTTTTCCTCCCTTTCCTCAAACTCTAAGTCTGTCTGCAAAAAATAGAAGCTGCCCTCTTAAAAAACAAGTCAGTAAGCTGACTGAAGCAAACCGTTTGCTTGTTTTGGTAGTAAATTAAGCATTTTTAGATGATCAATCAGTGACCTGCAGCCTTCCAGACCACTTAGTTCCACAAATATCTGAAGTAGGAGCTACCTGACATGGTTGAGATCACTTGCAATGAATTTGTTGTATTCCTGCAATATGCTGTTTGATAGCATAGCCAGGATGATTGAAAGTGATGCACACCTTAGAGCAACCAGAAAGTCCAGAAGTCTGCTCCTCTTTAAAGTTCCTAGATTGCTGTGGCAAACCCCCCTATAATTCCATTGGAGAGAACACTCTTGTCATACAACAAGTGAGAGTTAACGTCACATCGGTACCTCATTTATGTCAGACTGGAATTGAATGTGAATTCTGAAACTTTTGGGTCTGCCCAAAACACCTTTGCCAACACCTGATGGGAAGACTGGCAGGCAGATACAAGAACAACTCGAATTTGTGAATGGTGTTAACCCAAGTGTCAAAGTGGAGAGGTAGATGTACTTAAGTAATAACCCTGCCTTCCCAAGGACAAAGTGGGGAAAAAAATTTAAAAATTACTGTACTGCTTTTTCCAGTTAATATCCAGGTGAGATTTTTGACTCAAGATTAGGATGTAACTTTTAATGAAATGAAGACACAAGATTAATTTAGGAAATTTTCATCTTGGGAATATTGAGTTTCTCTTAATGATATTTCCTATATCAATACATAATACATTCACAAAATTAAAAAACAACCAGCCCCCCCAATCTACTAATGCAACACAAGGTGTTTTAATTCTGTATCTTCTGTTTTGGAGATAACAGTACAAACAATTAAATAAACTCAAAACAAACAGACCATGTCAACTCCTATGTAATATAACAATTTTGTACTTAATGCTACTATTAAGCTGTCATGAAACAGCATAAAACTGTTAAAAATTGAGAACTAATATCTGTTTAACGTAATGGGAGACATGTTTCAAAACCTGAGTTTCATATGGAAAATATCAACTTGTGACTAGTCTGCTGTAGTGAGGATCTGTACTGATAAGTTCTGGCCTGTGCAAGCTGAACTCAAGGGTTGCACACTTGTTTGCTATGTAGTGTAGATGAGGTAGGGCTTAGATGTTGCATGAAACTTTGTGTTAGACTACAGGGACTCCCAGCTGTAATGCTTTTGCTGACCCGTAGCAGACCAGCACAGTGACCTTTATGGCAACCATATAGCCTCAGGAAGTTTTGAAATTAATGGGAAAGTCATTCAAGAAAAAGACTGCACTATCACAAGACAGGGCAAAGAACAGGCTCTCTCTTCTGAAGAGATAGCTGTCTATAGCTCAAGGCACTTTTTAAAAGAGCTGAATACATTCAATGCTTTCTAAGACCTGTCTCGGACCCTAAATTTTCATGATACTACCAGCTCAATCTTGTTTCCAGTTACTGGTTTAGCAAGAATAATCTTTCTTAACAAGCTTTCAAGTGTACCACAAAACTTGCATTAATACTAAACAAAGAACTTGAAGTTTCCCTACCACAACGGGGACTATAACAGTAAGGATGATGCTTTAATAGCATGGTTTTGTTTGTGTCACAAAAGCAATAATAATCTGTCCTGTCTCTTTGAACTACTGCAATGATTTTTGTGCAATTTGTTAATATATTTAGATTAGATGCTAAAGTGAAAGCCTAAACATGCTGTCATCTTCAGACACACTCAGGCAATTAGTGCAGCTTGTGTTATTGTTTTATAATTCAAGACTAGTGAAGTCATAAATTAAGAAGCTCATTAAATTTTCAATTGCATTAATAGGAAAATTCAACTTATTAAGTTCTTTTTAAGGCCTAATAACAAAACATTGGAAATGCATCCCTATTATTTTTTTCCCTTTATCTGGCCAACAAGGATTAGCAAAGATGGCCTTCTCTACCCTTGATATAAGAAAAGTAAAGTAGTAGGAACGTAATATAGAAAACTGTATCTTACATGGAGTTTAACACTGATCTTCCTTGTCATGTTTTAAAGAAATTCTAAACAAGTTCTCAGGACTAACAGCTTGCCTCATAAATAGCTGCAGGCATCTCGGCAGTGAGGTGCCATCATCTTTGCCCTCTGTGCTTGGCATTGCTTTGTTTACAGCACTATATCAAATAAAGGCTAACGCTATTTTTATTTGGCAACACATGACACAATTTGATGGTATAGGCTGAGCTATTTTAAAAAGGAAGTATTAAAATTATCTCAGTTTTCCCTGCAGTTGGAAATTGTAAGTGTATGTATTTAATGGAGCATGCAAATATGACACTGCTGAGTGAGCGAAGTCTACTGGTAGAAATAGCTTCATATCCATTAAAATTTGAACAACTGGACTCACAGTTGCGGTGAATTTCCTTACTTCCTGAAGGTTTTTTTGGTACCAGCTAGTGGTTCAAGCCCAAATTATTTGCAAATTAGTGTAACTACATCTAGTTATGCTGCAGATGATTTGTTTTATTCGCTGCACGTTAGTATGCTCATGTTATAACAGTACAAGTACTACAGAAAAATCTTTATCCATCTTGGTAGATATTGTTGGTGTTTAATTTATTCAGTGGTTATCTCGGTTATTGCCAAATTATAGTGAGACAGAGAAAGGATCATGAGGGGGCATGAAATGCCTTGCGCGTAGTACTAACTCGCTCAAGGTAAGTATATAGCCAGCAAGAAAAATATTTGGCTATATAATTTGAAGACTTCATTGTAAATGTGAGCTTTTTCCTAACAGTAGACTAAAACTTCCTGCTGCCATTCAAAAGATAAATTTTTGAGTGAAAAAGTTATCTTCTCTATCTAGTTGTACTTACCAAAATCCTATAAGCTGTTTAACTGCTCAGTCTGGACAAACAAATGCCATAGGGAAATAAATAGGTCTTTCCAAAATGTGGAAGTTTACAAGCAAGCTACTACATGAAGTGGTATTTTCTTCAGTAGATAGTATCAAAAATGAAAGTGTGTCTTGGGCCAGTTGTTCTTCCTGTTGGCAGCTACAGTTCTGTTTGCAGTCCCAGGCTTGCAAGTATCACTTATGTTTGCTGTATTTGGAGGTGTGTAGTAAAGAGATGTGATGTGAAGAAGGTTGCCTGACTCACGCTCACAGGAATAGGTTTTATATAGAAATGTAGATTTTAATCTAAAGATGTGATGTGCATTGAAAATGTGCTTAAGCTTGTTTTCTCTAATCAGCATCATGATGAAAACTGGTTGGTTGGGTTTGGGTGGTGTGGTTTTTTTGTTTTTTTCTCCTACCTGTTTCGTTTAAGCATTTTTCTCTAATATATATATTTATATAGCTATACTTGAACAAGTTGGTTAAACAGCCTGTAGTCATGTGCAATGCCTTCTTAAAGATGGTTTGTTAAAACAACAGGTTCTGGCTTTTCTTTTTTTTTTTTTCCTGTTGTCAATCAGAATAAGTTTCAATGTATTTGTCCATTTATTTATTTGAACAACACTTCTGCAATAAAGCATATTAAATACTTTCATTAACCTTGGCCTAAACTTGCACTAGGAATCTCCTTAATTGGGCAAGTGTAGCACAGATGTGAGCTCTATGATTACTACAGCTATGCCAATCTACTGGCAATGTGTCACTTTTAATGTGACAGCTGCATTCCAGCAATCAAGGGTTACAGCTTCTGGCAGTGTGAAGTTCTCATTATGCCATTTCTGCTCTGCAGTAAAATAATTATTTCAAAGCAAGCTGCTTCCTTCTCATCCCTCCTAACCTGAGATCAGAAGTCTTCCTGTTGGTTGTTTTGTGACTTTTCATTTAATCATTATCTGCAGCAGCTGGGTTTGTGTTTAAAAGTTAGTGTTATGAGACTGACTTCAGATATATTACTTTTAATTTTTAAATTTTCTTTTAAAGTGTGTGTGTATATACAGACAGGTAAAAAAAATCAAAAGTTCTTCCCAAGTACATTTCTTCTGGAACTGGGAATAGCTGAACATTATAGGGGATTTTGTTATGCTTAATTATGTCATATACACAAATTACTTTCTATGAACTTGTCTTTCAGTTAATTTATGAACGATTGAAATGAATACTTTCTATAATGATTTAATCTCAGGAATTTAAAAATAAAAGCCATGTAGTAGCTATCTTGAGAAATTGCCACAGCAGCAGCCTGAATCAATGTGACTGATTTCACCAGATATATTTTAAAGGAATATTTTTGGTTTTTATCCTGAAACAGTGATTTTTCTTTCAAGTCCTAGTGGCAAACAATGTGTAAGTGAATGGTTAGGTGATATTATGTTACTGCAACAAAATATGCTTCCATTTGCAGAGGTCAAAGGCCACCCCTATATCCCCTTTCCCACTTCCCATTTCTGAAATTGCTCTGGGCATCAGAGCTACTGGTGAAGGATGGTGGGGTTGGTTTGGGTTTTTTTTTGTTTGTTTTGGGGTTTCTTTGTTTGTTGTATTTAGTATCACATACCAAAGAATCAAGCTAAATTAAACGGGAAAATAACACAAAAAAGACTGAAATAATTCTGAATTATAACTACCTGACCAAAAATAGAACCAGCTTTTCAGGGATCTAATGACTACAGTGTTGATAGCAATTGCAATGGAAATTAGAATATCATTTTGTAAAGAGAATCACTTTTCATCAGCATCTTATTTTTAATAAATCAGTGCTGAATTTTAATTTATAATTCAATTTCCTTAATGCATTCACCTTGTGTAACTGAGAAATCACTATCTTTGGATGGAAATACTGTTTTTGCCTCTTTGCTTCGAAGGTCACATCCTAATTCAAGCAGCTAAAAATTACCACTTTTCAGTAATTTTAGGATAGGTAAGATTTCTCTGTAGCCTTAAGAAAAGTATACAAACATGCTTTTGGCAGCAGCATAGTTTGATACATTACTGCTATGTGACAAACTCAATACAGAATCCTTATTAATAATCCTATTAAAGTTTCATCTAATGTGAGGGAAATGGTAAATAAATTGTGGCTTTAACCCACTACTGAGCTTCCAATTACTGTTTTTCTCCGTATCTGCTTGTATCATTTTTTTAATATGACTGAAACGTTCTAACAATCAAGAGTTAGGCTCATAACAGCAAGAAGTCTTTGTTACATAATTTCTTCACTACAGCAAAATAATGATTGTGAAGCAAGCTGTTCTCCATGTAACGCTTGCAGAATAACTCATAAGAGTACCCATTTACCAGCTTCTGGTTATGGATTCAATTACTTCATGCCTCGGGTTTGTGGATGTTGGAATCATGTCATGCATCTGTCTTCAGCTGCACCATAAAAAGCATTCAAAGTGAATAAATTACAGGTGATGTTCCCCAGAAGCACTCTGAGGTTTTTGCTTTCTCCCAAGCCTCTCAAGGCCGTGTCTTCTAAAAGTTTAATGAAGGTTTCATAAACCATAAAAAAGCCCACTAGAATGTCATGACCTTCTTCCATTTTTCTGATACTGTGGAAAAATTTGTTTTCTACAGTTAACAGGGAGAAGGGTATGACACTTGAGAGACAGTATTTAAATAGTTTGTTATAGTCTCAAATCCGTATTAAACAGAACTGAAGCACTAAATAAACAGTATTTCAGATGGTTGTGCAGATCTTATAAAGCGAGATTTCATTTTTCCAAGCAATAGGTCTTTGTACCAGATTAATACAGTTTGCCTCCTTCCATATGCGGTATAAAATTGGCAAGGAGATGGAATCATAAATACTTAATTATTAGCAAGTGACTCTAGGTACAACTGCAGTATATCTACTATTTCTTATATGAAGTATATAGTGGAGGGAAATTCAGGGTGCCTGACTGTACTTCATCTGACCTATAGCCCAATTCTTTTTCTTCTTGTTTCTATAGGATGAAATGAAGGCATACATTAATGTAAGGCTGACCAAATGTTTCTTAGCAAAGCTGCTTTTTTTCAAGAGGGAGGGGATCCTGTTCTGCTGACCGTGTAAGAAAACTTGCAAGTGGTGAACAATTGTTGATAGGTGATCTAAAGCAATTACCAAGTTTGAAACTCAAACAGCTTAAAAACTATGCTCAATTATTGATCATGCTTTTATGAGAAATTTTGTATTAGCTGTTTGTTTGCTCCCTGGTGCTCTGGAGAATGCAGGAAGATGATTCCTTGAAAATGGAAATAATGAATTTGCTTGGAGCAGCATCTTGTTCTTTTTTTTGGTGTAGTTTTATTTTTTTGTCCTTGTTGTTTGTGTGTGTGTATGTGGTGTGTGTGCTTTTCTGTTTGGCTGGATTTTTGTTTTGTTTAGTGGTTTTGTTTTTTGTCCTCCTTTCTCAGCTTTACCCAGTAGAGTTTCACAGAGAATGAGATATTAAGGCTACTGATACAATCCTAACTCTCCTTAATATCTGGTAAACTCTTATATGCTCTGTAGCCATACATTGTGCCCCCAGCTCACACTTTGTTTTGCAGTCCACAGAGCTGATCAACAGTGCTGAGGCAACTACAGTTTCAAATATTTTTATCTCGCAAGTACTCTGAAGCAACCTGAGGGAAAAATTAAAATTATTGTGATACCATGAGAGAGATTATGCACAGTAAGTTCCTAAATGTTTCAGGAATTTGGCTGAGTGTAGCAGGCTGCCTGTAGCACACTGCCAGGTATTCCCTCACATGTCAGATAGAGAAGCCCTGTACTTCAGGGCTATGCTTGTTGTGTGCAGTCACAGAGTGCCAGGATGAGACCACATACATGGACTGCGTTAATAAGCCTTTTGCTCTGTAAAATTAGGCTTCCATTTTGCCATAGGGTGAAATGCATGAAGAATTTTTGCATGTAAATAAATTGTTTTGACACTTGCTGTGTGAGAACTGTGTGCCTGATGGGTACAAAGCGGGAAATACTAGAATACTTCAGTTATTGCTGATCAATACTCGCAGCTCTCTTGCTTTCAAAGTATTTTACCCATTGACAAGAAAAGAGCTTAAGTAAAGTTATAGCTTGCTTAGGTCCAGACAGGAAACTATAGATCAAAGGAGATTGGCACTCAGCTGTTAAACTTGTGATTAGATACTTGGGTATGGGGCTCTAACAAAGATAGGGCAGTGATTTTTTTTATTTCCCCCCCCCGCCCCAACTGCTATATTTAAGTAGCTTTCTAAGTGTTACTTTCCTGACCTTTGTTTGATCCCCCTGATTTGTGGGATCACTCAGAGCAAAAAGGTGCAGTTTCATATACTGTTAATTACTTATAACCTTGGTGTTTCTCATCCCTTGATACTGTTCCTTTCAGTGTTCAGTTTTAACGGAAGATTAAGGATTTTCAGTTCCATTTCTCTTACCCTCTAAAACTTATGGATGTTATAAATAACTTTGTGGCTAACATGGCTAACATGGCTAACATCATGCATGGGCTGCATGCTTTGTGGCAGCATTAGTGAGGAGTATAGTGATCATAGTATCACTTGGCTATGCTAGTGTAATTAACAGAAGAACATATATAGGTGAGCTAATGGACAACATACTCGAGAGTCAATGTCCACAAAATCGTTACCTTGCAGAGCATCAGTAGTGTGCCAGTTGTCCACCATATATTGCTCTAGGGAGTGTTTATTATATTAAACATAGTGGATATTCATGTTAATATAAAATACTGAATTCAGTAGGTATTGCAAATATCCAGAAGAATAATGTTTAGTGGATAATGCACACAGAGAAACAAGAACAACAGGATTCTGAGTACAAGCACTACAGACTGGATAGAATGGGAGAGAAATAGCAAAGGTTGTGTATGAGGTACCTGGATTTGTTCTTGTGATTTAAAGAAATCAGGAGGTACTGAGCTTGGCAGGGTGAGAGTCAGAGAAAGTCTTTAACATCATCTTTAACATAATTTCTCAGAGGAGACAGGCTTTGCCATTTCTCTTTCAAAAGCTTATGGTGCACCATTGTTACAGACAAATGCAAGATATATGTTGGAGACTGGATCACTGTGCTCCCCTTTCTTCCTGTCAAGCCTATCAATTGAATTCTGAATTACTGCAGCCCCTGTGCAGATTTCTGAAAGCATTGCAGTGGCAGGAGGCAGGGCTGTTCTTGTGCCAGTGAAGAGTTATTTCCTGAGCAAGAAGCTCAGATAGTTTCCCCGATAGATGATGAAGTTGCAATGAGTGTCAGCTGCCTGTAGATGCCTGGGAGACCTTGCAATGGGACAAGCTGAGATGTGTCTTCTGGCACAAGAATGAGGAGTATGGGGATATAAGAATGAAGATATAAAGACTCTGGCAGAAGTAGAAATTCTCTGAGAAGGTTGGCTGAGGCCTGAGGAGCTTCAGGCCATGTTACGGTCACAGTGACTGTGGAAAATTTTCAACTAGGAAGCAGAAATACGTGCATGGGATCAGCCACCCATAATTATCCCAGGAGATCACCTTTTCCTGCTTTTCCTATGCTGCTTCCTTGCTGTTAATGTTAGAAACATGACAAAGCAGTCGTTCCCCTTCAGCTGTGTTTTGCCTTACTGAAGATTTCCTTTGTCTCCTAGATTATTTAAATTCCATTTTAGGAAAAAACAAACCCTGCCATTGTTCATCACTATCCTGTCATCCCTGCCTATATACTTCTCGGAGGAGCATGCCCTAGGCTGAGCTGATTTGCTCCACAGATTTGAATCCTACTCTGGGGTGACACTAGCAATGTTGGAACTTCTCAGTTACTGCTCTGTGGCTTCTCCTTGGAGTTGGGCTATTCTTTTGCACAGCATAGCAGATGTCTGTAGGAGACTTCCAAGTTAGCAGAGAGATTTTAGGCTTTACTTCCCTGAGACTGGATTGCTGAACATCTTCTAGCCCAGTGCTTTTGTCTTGTAGAGCAAGGGGTGATCAGACCAAGATGATTTTCAGCTTGACTGTTAGCGCTTATAGGACGTATGATGGGTTGCTGGGGCTTTTTTCAGTTATTTTTGCTGAGTTTGATCTTTTCCCATCTATTCTCCATGGTAGCCCCTCACATCTGGAAAGTAAAAGCACAACTTGTGGCATATGTTGGATAGTTGGTAAATGTTGATGTTAAATTTTTAAAAGATGTTAATTTAATAAAGAAAAGTTTCTGCTTCAGTCATGGTCCTTAGTCTCTCTTCTGTATCCAAGTCAGAGATTTCCTGTAGATTTTTAGTCATCCTACAAAGCTGAATACAGAAAAAGGATCATTGCTGTGAAAACCCCCAAAAGGGTGTGAGAAAGGAGAGCAGTCCCTTGAAACATTATAGGATGGCAATTAACTTAATTGCTTTTATACTCCATTGAGATACTTTTTGTCTCTTCCTCACTACAGGAATGTAGTTACGTACTGTACAGTATATCTGTTTTGCTGAAGCCGTGATGCTTACTTCATTGGGACCAGATTTTTATCTACAGTGCTTAAAACTGGCTCATATAATAGAACTAACTGGTTATTGTTCTACAGACATACCTAAATGTGAAGAATGACTATATGAGATATGCCTGGCTATTGAGCTGAGAATTATAGGTCAAACTACATTGTGCACCTAACTAATATGTCAAAAAGAAACTGAAAAGTTCGAATAAATGGTCCATTTATCGCAAGATGATCAAAAGTCACAATTGTGAAGCCTAACCTTTACAAAATCCCAGCTTGTTTTAATAGTTCTATAGCTTCTAGAAAGAAACCTTAGCTTTCCATTCATATACTTCACTAGAGGTTGGCTCTTTTGTAATCTTTATCTGATTCTTAAATAGGAAAGGCATTATTTGCTTTTGCAGATGCACCTAAATGGAAGCTTCCCGGAGTGACTGTTATGGACTCAATCTACCATATAATACCATTGAATTAAATTCTGACTAGGTAACATATCTTGAGTGGTGTCTTGTAATACATTGGGGTGTGAAGTTTCACAGTGAATATTGCATTTTTTTGGTCATATACTGCTAGCTTTTCAACGATCTTTTTGCATCTTGTAAATATTTGCAGTAACTTTTGTTTAAACAAATAATTTGGGTACTTATAAGGTCTTAAGTTGCATAATACTCGGAGTACTTTGCAGGGCTGTTACCATAAATATGCAGAAACATTTTTTTAATCAATAAAGAAATCCAGTGTGTGTGTGTGTGTGTATATATATATATATGTATATATATGAGTTTTCTAACTGTGGAAACATTGCATGTGCCTCCAGAGTAGAAAAGGACTGATCCAGACTCTTGAACTGTTGCCCTTGCATGTTTTATTCTACAGCTGAACATGCTATTAAACCAATCCAGGCATACCAGGCAACAAGATTTGATGAGACCTATTGAACGCAGAATTTTCACAATGGAACTGCATAGATTTATTTAGCACAAGCATCTCTAACTATTAAACTCTGAATAACTCTGTGGTCTCTGCTGCAACATTTACACCTACATAATGTGATTGATAAAATCAGGAATATTAACTGGAATACAAAATATAACAGAGATGTCTCTGCCTGAATCGGGTCTTGGCTTTAGCTTTCATGAATGCTTTGCTGACAGAATGTGGTTAATTGCTTCACAGTTACAAAGGGTATGGTAATGCTGTACAGGGATGCTGGACCAGGCTGCTGTCTCATGTATAAGCTACAGCAGAGTCTCTTCACTGGGCTTGGTGTTAGTTGCAGAAAGGGATATCATTAAATAGAAAGGGTTGACAAGGGTAGCCTAACACCTCCAGCTGAGGAATCCTTTCTGTGATGGTTTCTTCAAAACAGTGGGTATTGAGGGGAAAGGTGCCTATTTTCAGCACTTTTTTCTGTTGTTATATCAGTGAGGCTTCTAACTATTTTTTCTGGTATATGGTGCTCTGAATGAAAGCAGAAGGACAGACAGTGTTGTGCTTCTTGGAGGATGGATAAGTGATGCTTTAGATTTCAATGGATTATGTATATGCATGAAGCAGTTCATACATACATAAGCAAAGATGTTTACTGTTTCAGTAAACAGGGGAGCTGATTCTACCTCTCTATTCTGCTCTGGAGCACTGTGTCCGGCTCTGGAGTCCTCAGCATAAGAAAGACATGGAGCTGTTGGAGTGAGCCCAGAGGAGAGTCATGAAACAGAGGGCTGGAGTACTGCTGTTTTGAGGACAGGCTGAGGGAGCTGGGGTGGTTCTGTTTGGTAAAGAGAATGGTCTTGAGAGACCGAATTGCAGCCTTTCAATACTTAAAGGGGGCTTATAAGAAAGAAGAAATTTTTTATGATGAGTGTGGTGAAGCACTGGCTGAGAGAGGTGGTAGAAGCTGCATCCCTGAACATTCCAGGTCAAGTTGGACGGGGCTCTGAGGAATCTGATCTAGTTGCAGATGTCCCTGCTCACTTCAGGGGGGATTGGACTTAGATGACCTTGAAAGGTCCCTTCACAACCCAAACTATTCTATGAAAAACAAAAGGATCAAAGGCTGAGACAGGCAGTGTGAAAGCTGCAGCAAGTAACACATGTCCTGAGGAGGCACCCTGTTATCACAATTCCTGACAGTTGAGTACAGGCAGGTATATAGAAAGTCTCTTTCAAATGTACTGTAGAAGTGTTTGGTAAAATCTCTTGAAGTTCTATAGATTACACACAGGCATACACCCCAGTTCACTGCGAAGTTGGAAGTTTTCAGTTAAAAATATGTTGCTACATCTTTGAGCCAAATGCTAAGTATATTAAGAGTGGAATGCTCTAGTTTGGCTGTGCATCGCTGTTCATTCTTATAAGCCAGGTTTCTCACCTGGATGTGCTGCCAGGGCTGGAGACACCAAGAGGGCAGATGCAGATTGGGCTGCTGTGGAATTGTGGGAGGAGGAGGAGTGTGAGTTGTCTGAGGTTTGGCTCTAGTCAGACACCACAACCTGTGCTTCTGACTGGGAATTTTAGCTTTATCTAGATTTTGTTTCCTTGCAAAATTGTTGCAATTTTCCTCAGAATAATTTTCTCCTTCCCTGGCCCTTGAAAATGCTGCAATTTTTCTCCTAGTAGTATTCATGTAAATTGCTTTTTAGGAAAAGTCATTTTTAGAAGACTTCTTTTATCTTCTGATCTACAGCATAGGAAAGGCAAAGAGAATTACCAAAAGAGGCTAACTAAACCAACAATAGTGATAAAAGTGGGGAAAAAAAAAACCAAACCAAACCCAAAAACCAACCAAAACCAAGTCTCCGGGTTTATGATAAATTTTCTTGGTCAAAAGAATCATTACAGGATTTTTTGAAGTAACACCATTCTGTTTATGGGAATGTAGAAGAACACCTAAAGCTTCTACATCTGACTACATAGCTCTGCTAATTGTAGCAATACTTTTTCTGCTGTGAGCGCTTGTATGAAGCTGATGCCATTTAAATGATTTCTTTTAGGCCACTGAACCTCTGTTTGATGGTAATAACTTTTTGGTTGCTACAGCCCTGTGCTGGTTTCAGAGCAGTGACCTGTGGATGAAAGGCTCCACATCCCATTGCCTGTCCCCTGAGTTAGCCTGTCTTGCAAAGGAGAAGAAAAATAGTCCAAGTAGCCACTTCTGCCTCAAGTTACTGACCAAAACAGGCAGCAAAGGAATCAGTCAGTGGCTCATATTTCCACTTGGGTTCAGTGATCAGGACCACAACAGAAATAAGTGTGTCAAACGGAAAGGGTCTTTCTGCTTTTCTTAAATGTTCTTGATGATATAAATGTTACAAAAGTGCTGTGTATTCCAATTAAACTTAAACAGTAGCTCTAGCAGGGAGCAACTGCTGTGCACTCACAATATAAATCAGCTTTCCTACTGAGCTCCCCAGCATAGTTAAAAAAGGAAAATCTATTTCAGCAACCTCTGTAAAAAGCATACATATTTTTCTTTGTCAATTTTCTGTAGTCCTTCTTATGTAGTTCTTACTTTGCATGGATACTGAATACCTATGACTCCATGTGGGGTCAAAATCCTTTCAATTTCAGAGAGTCTTAAACAGTAGAATCATGGCTGCACCATCTTTTGCAGGCAGATGATGGAGCAAGCTGGGCTTATCAGCTTTGAGTTTTAGTTCTTCTCCAGATCCCCTGCAGGACGTTGTTGTGCAAATCATTCCTTCTTACAAATAGGAATTTTTAATTTATTTTTCTATCTGTTTAACCTACACCTATTATACTGAGTCCAGAGCTGGATTCCAGTTACAGACTATCATGGAGCCAAACTAAATCTGGTTCATTGTCATAATTTTTATTGTTTCTATCCAGGCCACAACTGTATCTGAGCCTGAAGAATTGGGCTCATTTCTGAGTAGAGAAAGATTCGAGTATCTGAGAATATAGAAATGTCTAGAAAGATAAGTCACTGGTGGAAGACCCACAATATACAAGCTGTGATTGGTGGTAGCTATGATTTAAGACAAAGGATATTTTTCACACTTAGCAGAGCAATCCAGTGCTGCTTTCTTCTTTGGTGCATCAACAAACTGTACTTTTCACTTGGTCAGCTACAAATACAAGCATTACCCTTGGTTACATTTCCTTTTGCCTCTTGGTACTGTACTGTGGACAGGAAAGACATTGGCAAGGTGTATTAAAAATTGACCCTGACTTGTGCAGCGCTTTGACTATTAGCACCATCGTAGCCAAAAGGCTCAGATGGCCAATTGTGTCCTTCTGTGGTCTCCAACCTGACCACAAAGAGAACAGATTTTTATTAAAGCTATTATGGAAGTAGCACTGCATAATGATTTACCCTGAGTGAGAGCTAAAGTCCCATTTGTTGGAGAGTAATATAACTGTAAGTTTGAAAGGCTATAGTTCTCTATGCTAAATGTAATAACTGAAATTTCCTATCTGCAAGCCTAGTTGTTCCAGGCATAAGATGAAAACCAACTCTGTATTTACTCAGACCATTTTTACTGTTTGAATCGCTTTATGGATACAAGAAAGGAAGTCTGATGAAATTAATTATAGATATAAAAAATAACAGGAGTAACATGCATTGCAGATTTTTATTTTGTATAACGGATGTTTTGAGAGTTCAGATTGGCTAAAAAAAAAAACCAACCAAAACCCAACCAACTTTCTTTTTTTTCTTTTTTTTTTCCTGCCTTTTCCCTCTCCCCCTCCATTGCCTATGAAATTGAGATGATGACAAAGAAAGACATTAAAACCTAGTTTTCCTGACACAGAATAGGAAGGACTGTGAGGCAGGAGGATGCCCTGTGCATTTCAGAAAGTGTGTAGCAATCAGTGATGAAATTCTAAAAGTATCTCACTTTACAAAATACATCAGTGGGACAGTAATCTGGAGGACATGTATGCAGCCTTGCAAATAGAAATAAAAATTGTGAAGTATCCATTAGCTAACACAAATTGCCAGATTATTTCTCCTGGATCACATGAGTGTCATAAGAAATCCACAAAGCTGCCATGAAATAAGAGGAAGCTCCTGAAGTGCTGCTACTGAAGAAAGGGGAATAGTAACACACTTTGAAAAATGGACAACTAGTGTATATTGTTTCACATATACTTTATTTATTAGCTTTGCAGATGATCATGATGGGCGTAACTGAAGTAGCAATGACTCAGAAAAATTCTGCCTTCCCAAGAAACATAGGAAAATAAATGGACATAACTTCTTAAAGTATTTTAAAACTTTTTTAAATCTAGAGGAAGAATCAATATTACACAATTAAACCCACTTTCATTTTCTGTCATATCTGATGAAGTAAGCAGCAATATTTTTGAATGAAGTTGGTGTTTAGTGCACCTCAAGGTGATTTCTGCTAACTACGTTTTTCTCAGAATTTCACATTCACCTGATAAATCGGGCCACTGTTGTTTAAAAAAAAAGATAATTTACATCTACCTTAAGCAGAAGGAAAAGGTACCTGAAGATTGTGTATGACTGTGATTAGCCAGTTATCCTTAACGTAGCGTTCCTTTATTGATATGTAGTCATGAGGGTCTGTGTTGTATTTTCTGGAAGTATTAGGGGAAAGGGAACAAAGCAACATGAGACAAAAATCTGAAAGCAAGGCAGCACTGCAGTATGATTAATGTTTAAAGGAGAACTGCTGGGTAATGGTGTTCAGCTGATTATAAGCATGTCTAAGGAAGTAATTTTTCTCTTTATAGTACGCATCATTTTGGATTTGAAATGCAATTTGTTTTATTTTTCACCGATGTGTTATTAAGCAGAGTGTTCTTTTGAAAGGAAGAAATGCTTGAAAAATATTTTAAGAGTTGGTTTATTGAAATATGTTTAAATGCCACTTAAAGATTTTTATTTTTAATTAGAAGCGTATGAATGTTTAGTCATAAATCCAAAGCCACATTTTATGTAAATTTCCAAAGTAAACTCTTCTTGGTTTGACTGAAAATAGTCTTGAAAACCAGCCTCTTTCAGACAGACTGATATTCATCCTTGAGCAGATGTAGGGATTTCCCAGCAATTTTTCTGGATTTTGATACTGAGTCCTTTCATTCCCATAGTTCTTGGTAGTAGTTCTTTATATGGCTGTTTTGAAAACCTACTGGATATAGCTCTAAGGCATTTGATTATTTCTGAGTTTTGAAGAGGTAAGCTTTTGCACGGAAATTTTGTTATACTTGTTCTAATGTAAGCAACTCCTTTAATCATTGTTAGCTATTGGGTTTATTTGAGGAGTACTGGGACTTCTAGACACAATCAAAATATGAAGCCATTCTCTACAGACCTTATTCTCCAGGAGGAAACGTGGAGACAATGGAAACAGTGAAAGGCTGGAAAATGCTGACTGCATTACTTGTTGTTTGCAAACTAAAAGAGAAGTTAATTAATTCTAAAGCTTGACAACAGTGCTAAAGCTTGAGCTATTGTGTTTAAGGCTTATATTTTTTTACTGTATTCTACTGTAACATCTCCAGATATATCCTGTAAAATAGGAACAGTCAGCTTGCAAATACAGTGTCAGTCCAGTTTCATGGATACTTATCTGTATAGCAGGAGGTTACAATGGGGTGGAATCAAAAAAGATATCCCAAGCTGGTTTCCTGTTTCTTTTGAAGTGTAACCCATCCTGCAGCTATCAAAATTACTCAATACATTCTCAGAAAGCAGAGGTGGTGAGACTAAGATGCTTACATCTTTGAGAATTAAAATACTGTAATTAACTGTGAGGTTTTGATCACAGGCTGTGTATTGCTGACTATCTATACTTTTATTTCATCCATTTATTAATAGGAAAAAGTAAAAAAAAAAGTCAGGTTTCAGTATTAAATTATTTTCATTTGATACGTTTACTGCATCTGTTCTAATAATGAATTGAAATGTGTCAGATATAAAAATGGGATGAAATGCCTTTTGTAAAAGTAATTATATTTGTTTTAATTAATCCAATTTAACACAAGATTTTCTCGGGGATTATATAGCATGCTTTTTAATAATCTGAGTACTAACATCTGGTTTTACTAAATTATGATTACTGGTCTGCCTTATCTTACCTTTAAACAAATACTGTATTTCCTTAGTTTAGGAACAATTACAAGAATAAGGATTGCGAAGTTACAATATTCAAGTGCCAGTATGGATGCTTTTGTAGGTTTGAAATAATCAGAGCTGAAGAGAGGGCAGCCTTCTTAGAAAGTCTGTCATTTTTACAAAATTATGTAAATATTGTCTTGCTATAAGCAAGATATTTTTATAAATTCAAAATGTTTCTTTCCTGTCCATTTTTTTATTATTCAGTTCATTGTTAAAGGCTTTTGAAATGAAGCATTATTTTTATTGGGGGAAATGGAAACATTTTGTTTAAGACTAAGAAGGACATTTTGACATCTACTGATTTTTGTCTGAAATTTTTCTGGCAAAACAGATGCAATTTTGCAAATCATTTCACTTTTCACTAAGTATTTTTCCAATGCTTTACTAAATAATTCATATTGAAATAGGTGGGCTAAGATGTGCTAGAAAATTTTTTTATGGGCAGACTGTGTAGTAGGGGTGGTAAATGTCTGAATAATTGATAAAATATTTTAAGTTCCATCCTCTGCTTCAGCTGGTTGCAAATACATTGTGCTGTAGGCACCACATTCACACTTTATTTTTATAAGAATTAAAAGCTAATATATAGCTCAGTGTCTAACATGACAATAAATGAAAATGTCAGCACTAACTGTTCAACTTCATTATGCAGCCTCAGCACCTCAGCTCAGTTAAGGGTCTCACAGGCCGCCAGTATTTACCATTCAGTCACTGCTGACTTGTGGTGTTCAAATCTTAGCATGCTGAATCGCCAAAGTCTGAATTACATCAGTTATGGTAATATTTACGATTACTAAGTGCTAGGTTGTGAATTACTTTTCATAGCTCTAACCATATGTTTTCTCTATAAATTTAGAGTCTATCCCAGAGATTTCAGAACAAATAAAAGGCTTTCTTAACCTTGTGTGTGTGCGTGTTTCCAGTTACTATTCACAGTGCAAAATACCTTTGTATAAGACTTATCTTTTAGTACCTTTCCTTGTTCATGTTATACGAGACAGTGTAATCGCACAAGATCACGCAATCATCGTTTATAGGCTGGCTGCTGCTTACCTGCTCTGACTTTTGTTAGATTTTTAGATAGAGCAATTTAGATACGGACTTCAACTGATGTCTTCGACTGAAATTCTTAAGAACTTGAGTTCAGAGATGATACGTAACCCCCTGTTGGATAGGATTCCACCCAGGCAAATTCACTGTATAAAAATGAAGTACAGATTCAGCTAGCCATTTAAGTTGTTAACTTCCCATTGACTCTAGTTTTCTACTATTTCTTTTGTAAGAGTTTGAGTTTAGGGCTGTGCCAATCAATCGATGCATAAGTATGTTGGGCTGCATAAAAGTTTAAATGGCCGTAAGTCAAAACCAGGTAAGGCTTTCTATGCAATTGCCATATATAGTGCTTATTGTGAGTACAGTCTTTGGGTTTGTATGCTGAGACAGTTCTTGAAGACACTCTGTTTTTAAAAAAAAACATTTAAATCTCTTTAGTTTTGATACATGTAAAATGGTATTTCTGCTCTGTCTTACTAAGTTATTCCTTTCAAGAAATTTTCCATAGTTCTTTGATAATTTATAATTATCCTATTTATCAGGGCTCTGTAAACATTGATGTCTATTAACATATAGTCACTGCAAGACAAACTTAGTAAGAATCGTACTTAACTCAAGGTTGCAGAAGAGAACCCATTAAAAAGGGCTGTGTTTTTCAAGTGCAATGCCAAACCTTTTATGCTTTTTAAATGTATAAAGTTGAAAAGGTAGAATGGTATAACTTATTTCACAGTTCCTCATGAATGTGCCTTATCATTGAAAAATAGTTTAGCTTATTCTCTTTTTCAGAGAACTATCACTGGGTGAGCCTTAGGAGGCTGAAAACACGACTTCAGAACAAGTGTCAGAAAATCCGATCAGTTTAAACTTTGGAGTGTCTCTCGTCAGACTGTTTGCCAATTCATGCTTTTGTGACACTTGGGCCCTTGTCCCTGTAGTTTATCTTGTAGAAATGTTGAAAATTTTAATGTGTTGCGGGTCACCTAAGCTTCAGAGCCCATTAAACAGAATACAGGCTAGTAGGTGGGTTTTGAGACTTTATTTTACGTTTATCTCTTGATTTATGATTTCATGACTGAATCTTCAGACTTAAATACTGAAAAACCACAGGAAGAAATGTTAGTGCTGGACTGGCTTATCAGTGGATTTGATTGTGATGGTTAAGTCTGGAACAAGACAATGGATCATCTTGGAAAGATAAAAGGCAGAGTGAGAAGAATCAATAAAATGACATTTTTTAAAATTAAGCCTACTGGATAAAGGCATAATTGTCACCTGGTCAGAGAGATTGCAGTAGTCTTGACTAGTGTGATGCTATTGGAATTGTTAGTTGCATATGCTGGGTATTACTGGGGGTACTAAATTCTTGTAATTAGAAGACAGTGTGTTGTGTCAGCAGCACCAAATGGCAGCTGTCCTCCCCCCTGGGTCTTGTTATTGTTAATCCTTCCTGGGGGATGCTGGTCCCAGCCCTTCCTTTCCATGGCCCTTGCCAGGAAGGAGAGCAGGTACCAGCTCTGAGGGTATGCAGGAAGAGCCCTGTGGATGCAGGGCAGAAGCAGAAGCTCTGATCTCTAAGTATTTTCTGTTAAGGATGTTGCTGCCAGTTCTCTAGATTCATGTGGACTCGGTGTCAAACACAGATGTGTTCCTTCTTGAAACTGTCATTTCCTTGGCACTGACAGAAGACCAGCAAGCATTTCAATGATGGCTGTAGGGCAGTGAAGGAAACCCAGTATATGTTTTTAAAACATTATTTCACTGTAGAGAGCCTTTTTCGTTTACATAAACAGTGGGTGACAAATTCAGTAGCTGAAGTTCAGCAGTCACGTGACAGCTCATGGAAATTTCTTTTGTGTAACTGTTTCCACATTTATTTTGAAAAATAAAGCATACATATATTTGATGTACACATTCTTTATTCTGCACGCTGTTACTTTGTCTTCTTTCATGTATGTTGGGCATGGATTTTGTGCTTTTGCTTCTTGTCAAAACTGTGTTACAAATAACTCCACCTACAGATCTATCCAGGAGTGAATAAGCAGCTTCCTGACATCATTAGACCAACATCATTTAGATTTTAGTGAGAAATACAGATTTTTAGGGTCAGTGAAAGAAATACCAACATTTATCTAGTTATCTAGTAAACCAACAGTACCCTGCAAGTCGACTCAGATATCTGAAATGATGTAATATCAGCAGGATGGATTAGTTGTCAAAACTTTGCAAATATATGAAAATATAATTCATCATAGGATTTTTCAGTCCTGTGTATACTGCCAGGAGAAATTTTGGAGCGTGTTATGAATAATTTGCCAACATTCGAATCTGTAGGAGGTAAAGAGAATTAAGATTTTTGTGTCATGGTACTTCCTTTTGCATTGTGATCTGACCTACTTGGCCACTTTCAGTTGCATGTTAGCCTTGTTCTGGCTTTAAGAAAAGAGATAAGAACACTGTTCTTCTTTACCCGCTGTATTTGGTCTGAGCCATCCTCTTAAAATACATCCCTCACAACCATCCCATTTCTCATGCTTTGAAAAGAAGGTGGTTATGGCTTCACAGCCACACTCTGTGCAATCTGCAAATAAACAGATATTGCTCTGTTAATACTGAAAGAAATCTTCCTTTTCAAAAAGCAGAAGAAATTATCTAGCTGGAATTAACCAAGGACAGGAAGTGAAGCATTTGTTTGTTTTATGAAGTCTGGTGAGTTTTGATAATGAGTCCTTTAAAATACATGATATTGAAGCTTTTCTAATTCCAGACAGATAAGAAAGAATAGTTACATATTTCAGCTGCAAAGACAAAAGTAACCTTTTATTACCTAATTTAACAATCTTATTAGTAAAATGTCTTAGAAGAATGTGAAATGTTATTTAAATAATAAAAACCCACCATCTTTGAACAGCGAGGTTTTTTTAATTGCCATAATCAAAGTCCAAACACATTTCCCTGCTTGCTTTAACTAGATTTTCTTAATGACAAGTTTTTGCTTAATGAGGAGGAGAACAAAGGGAACAACTCTGAGGTGTGTTGGTGTGACTTCAGTATGACACAAGTTCTGATATTTGACAGCGCCCACTAGGAAAACAGGAAGTGCTTTAATGAATGTGTAACTGTGAATTGCTAGTTTTGCATTTTAAAATAAGTGTTTTTTTATATTGGCATTTGAATATATATTTTAAATGGTAAAAAAAGCTGAAGAAATCTTTTCCTGTAGGTCACAATATATTAATTCACACTTCTTTTTGATAAATAATACAGAATATCTTTTAAAATTGGGGATTCTTGTTGAGTTTACTTATCTTTTCTGTGAATAAATAACTTAAAATAAATAACTTAAGACTTCTGTGATAAATAACTTAAAATGTTACACAACTCAGGGAGTTTTGGGAGATGTCTTGTTCTAGTACTCAAATCTGCGTCTTGAGAAGGGGAGACCTCTAACAAATTGGTTAATAAACAGCAGTTAGTGCTACTTGAATTCAAGTGATCAAATTAACTGATGTGTAATTCTACTTAATAGGAAAGGAGAAGATAATCCCATACTTAATGGTGATCAGATTTTCTACAAGTGACTGAACCTCAAAAATATGTTATACACATGGTCCTTTGTAGAGAGCACTGTAGGTTTTAATGAGAGAACTTTGGTATTAATAACATCTAAGCAACAATTCAGGTAAAATACAAAATTTTACAAGAGGGACAGAAATTTGTTTTTAATATTGGATGTCAAAGCAAGTTTAGTGAGTCTCACTTTCTATGGAACTGTATTTGCTTTCAGAAATTGCAGGGTTCTGCAGGACTTGAAAGGAGTGAATAATTATACTACTAAGAAAATTTTAGATGCCCTTCTAGTGTGATAAGAGCAGCAGAGTTACCCTGCAGCCACGTCTCCCGTGCCTTCATGAGGAGCTGCACCACTGCCAGAGCTGGCTTCTGAGTGCCAGGGGGTGTTCTGGGCTTGAGCCATGGCAGGAATGTCTGCCTGTGTCTGCAGACAGACAGGAAGGGTAACGAAGCTACACTGGGAGGTGCAAGTGGCTTTTCCAGCTTAATACCACTATTCCTGTTGTAGCTTCCCCCTAAATTCCTTGCAGCCTAAGAGTACACAGATGTTGGGCCTGACAAGGAAGGGCACCAAGGTGGAGCTGGGAATGATGGGGCAGTGGAGTAACTGGGGGGGATGGAACCTCACCTGCTCTGCAGCAACAAATTCAGAAATAGGTGCCCTGCCCAGGAGATGGGGCCCTCATGTTTTCAGACAGGAAGGAATATAGAAAAGCACTCCTATAAGTACAGTTTGACAGAATACCAAAAAGCTTGCTCTTACAGCCACAGACTCCTCAAAGAATAATTATTTTAAAAGTGTAATTACTGTGATTGCTTATTAAGACCAATGATTGTTTGATACCAGTGTAACTGGAGAGGAAATGGCCACCAGTTTTTGAATGGCAGGAATTCTTTTGTTTTGCTTTCTTTTGCTGTCCATAAAGATATGAATCACAAAAACATATGGATAGAATCATAGCTATTATCTGAAATGTAAATGAGACACAGGCCTGGGGGATGTCTCCCTCCAGTCCACCCATCCAGTGGCATCCACTGGAAAGGTTCCTGTGCAGAAGCAGTTTTGTAAGAATTTCCTTCCTTCTGCTGCCTTTTCTTTGGAAGCACATACTGCAAGAACGAACGGGAATATGAAACTGGACTCATTATTAAAGCAAGAGATTATAATTTCCACGTCATTCTCTCTATTCCCCACCACCCCCCTTCCCACTGTTTGATAATAATCTAGTCTCGTAATGAAATTCATGAGACTGCAACAACAAAGGAGCTCATGGAGGAGAACAGGAGCTTTTCAGATGGTATAGATTTGCATATTAATTAAGATGATGTTATTAATATTACAAAACCATAGTAATATCCACATGCCACTGAAATGGGGAATGATAGATCACGATTACACTCAAAAAAAAGAAAACCCAAAAAAAACAAATTAAAGAATTTGTACAATGTAGCTGCATCTTGCAACTGCTGAAGACAGAAGTAAACCCAGTTCTTCTAACTGAATTATTTTGATTTGTGTGTCATTTGTGTGTCATTTCAAGAAGGTTAATATATGTAGACTTGCAATATGTTATAGTCTGTACTTTATTGGAAAAAATGACACAAAACTTCAGCTTTCTTTCAAGCTATGAAGGCTGATAAAAAAAGGAGAATGGTTTGAAGTTCGTAAGGCTGTGGTTCAGAAGAACATCATGCTTTTGACTTCCAAGTGTGGGACTAAGACAGGAGACTAATCCATCGTTGGGATTTCATTCATGTCTTTGAAGGAAACTTGACTTAACTTTGGACAACCTTATGATATTTCTCTTTGTTTGCTTTCAGTAATAAGGTTTATAGACCGCACTGAGATCAGGAAAAGGGCAAAGCAAAACTAAAGGTTCAACAGCCCACTGTTTTCCACTGTCCATGTCTTCTGAAGAGTTAAAGGTCTTGGTTTACTCCGAAAAGAACACTTGGCATTTGCCAAGTCTCATGTCAAATGACTGTGTGAGCAGCAGTTTTATGGACTTTATCTTGATGCTTTGCATGGCAGTGATGCCTGTGCAGAAGCACAGAATTCTCTCAGAGCAAGACGGTGGTGTTTTTATATCTCCTTTGCGTAAACAGAAAGGAGTCTGAAAGTGAAAGTTCAGGACAGTAGACACCCTTTCTTCCAGTAGATTTTCAATTGCAATGTGGAACAGCATATCTGCTGCAGTTCAGCAAATTTAAAGTGCATGTTTGAGGGAGATGAGGAGGGTCAGGTTCTTGCAACATTTGGCTGCTATGAGTGGCTTATTCTGTAGCTCCAACAACACAAGGAATTAATTCAGTGTAAGAGAAGACTCTATCAGTCAACAGGAGAGTTATAAAAAAGCTTGAGCATGTCATTGCATGGGTGTGATTGAAAGTGGTGATGTGTTTGGGAAGATTTCAATGACTCTTAGGGATCATGATAGACTTGGGTGAAATTTAGTATTTGTAAGCCTAACAAAGCAGTTTGTGCTTTTCTGTTACACTGTGTAACTTAGCAGGGTCATTTTGTTCAAGTTAAAGTAGTCTAAGCCTTAAATCTAAGTCAAGAATAATGCTTTGACAGTGAAGCTTGATAAGGACAAATTGCACTCTGCAGAGAGTCAGATTGGTGCAGTTTTGACACAGTCAGTGTGGGAGCAGGACACAGCAATGTGCACCCAGGTCTGTAAACCACGGGTGCTAAGGAGCCCAACATCATACGTTTGCAGCTCTAAAGAGTTTGTGCATATTTGTGATGTTTCCGAAGGAAAGGTGAGATACAGGAAGCTGTTCTGTGCTCTGCTGCTGGTCAGCCTCTTGCAGAGCTGTAAAGTGGAAATACAGGAGCCAAGAAGGGGACGTGGCAGATCCTGAAGGTCAGGAGAGGATTCTGCACAGCCCGAGGGGAGCATCCTGCTCACAGCCAGGCTTCCCTGGGCTCTGTGCAGGGAACAAGGATGTCTCCATTATGCAAATCTTTCTCTAAAGAGACCCATGGATTCATGTTCAAATACTTTTAAGTGTCTCTGTTTATAAAATTTTCTTAGGTAGATGTTTCTTTCACATTGAACTTTAAATAAAGAGTTTAATGTGTTTCATATTGGAAATAGTCTAATTCTTCTTAGGGATTGTGAAATAAGTGTCTTGATAATACTGTCCTACATTTAGTTGCCTTCATAAGAGCTTGAAAGGTTTTCAGTATCCCTTTCCCTTTTCTCACTAGAACAAAAGGTTTTCCCTTCACTGTTAATGTGGATTAATAAATCTGAATTAAATAAAACACATAGGAAAGTGACAGTTCTGACAGCCTAAATTGTACTCATTTGTGATGTCCTCTTTTAGAGGCGCTGATGAGTGAGCAACAGTTCCTTGCAGTGCTGATTTATCTGATCAAAACCATTTAAAATTTGAGAGAACTAATACTGCATGGTAGCCTAGAAGGAAAAGACAGCTCGTTTAGTCCTCCCCCCTTTGACACAGGAATCTTCCTTAGTGGCTGTTTGGTGTCTGCCCCATCAGGCTGCAAGATGGATGATCATACCTGCAGGACGAGCTGTGCATGGCAGACACTGGGATATGTACTTCCTGATGATCAACTGCCATCAGAAATTATGTGGATTTCTTATCAGGGCCTCTCACATACTGACCAACTCTTCTCTCTTTGGTTGCAAGGGACATGTGTCTCTAAACCTTTTTCCTTTAGCTGTTGTCTTCCCTCAGGCTCCCTTTCCATTTTTCCTTCACCACAGTTTTTTTTATAAGGGTCTTTGTGATGAGAACCATCCCTTGTGAGGTGGTGACAACCTGTGTATTCAACTACTGTGTATCTGAGCACAGCTGACAGCTGCTTTCCTAACCTGGAATTTACTGTGGAAGCCAGACTGACCTTGTCCCAGGTGGTGGAAGTGAGGAATTACTGCTTAGCACAAGCTAAGGCAATTGGGCAGCTCAGTTGTACCAGAAAGTCTGTGTTAACTCCTTGTGTTCAAGATATGAAGACACAGGTCAGAGAACTGAGGCTAGACCAATGAGCTGGTGGCAAAGGGACCAGTCTGTGTAAAAATGTCATTGTGAGTTTGAGACTGATTTGTAATTTGTGTTTCTCTATTAAACAGTGCCAGTCACTTCATGCGAAGCAAATTCAGAGAAATGTTCACGTTCCTCTTAGCAGCACTTGAACTCTGGTTCTTCCAACTTAGTCATAAAACACTTTCAATTGCCACATAGTCTGACTATAAGGTATAAGGCACTGTACTTCCATTTCTGAGTTCTGCTTATGAAAACAATAATAAGTAGAAGTTGAATACAGTTTTGACTGAGATTGTAGTTCTCTTTGACTTCCTCAGCAGTGATAATGATCCAGTGCTTATTTGCCAGTATATGCATTAGTGGCCTTTAGACAAAGCACAGCAGGAGCCTGGTATTTAAAAGTAAAATAATTGCATGACAGCATCACTTAATGGAAGTCTTGGTAAAACTGGAGGCAAAAGAGCTCTCTTACAGCTTTTACTGTGTTCAATAAAACTTATTTTCAACATTTTTTTTCTAAGAAACTAGTGATTGTTTTGCAAAAGTTTTACTGGTTTGTTTATTCAGTGTAGCACAGTGACTCGATTCAACCTGGGGAGCTGGGGTGTTTACCAAAGCCACCATTCTCTGTCCTTCCCCAGACTTCCCACCTTCGGGTGTGTTAACAGCAGTCTGTGCTGTTTCTGGGGATGTGGTGCTGGTCTGAAGTGTTGATCTAGGACATTCAGACACTGAGGTCAGTTTTAGTTGTGGTTTATGTAGCTTTATAACATCACTGAGATTTTGGTGCTACTGGAACTGAAGCTTCCTTGTCTTTCTTTTCTTGTCCTCTGTTCTTCCCCTAAAATCATGTTATGAGAATATTGCATTATGCAACTGGAAGGAATCCATTATCTGTGACAGAACTGGTTTATACAAAACTTAACTACTAGGGTCAGAAGCACTTCACTTTCTTCTTCCGAACAAAAATGTCAATACAATGCAATTTTCAGTTCTCTTGAACTAATGCATAGCTCTGAATGAATTCATAGCAGGAAGTGCTGTAATAGCCTCCATTCACTGTTGTTGCAACCCACACTGGTTTTCATCCAAGAGGCACATGCCTTTGACCAGATCGGGGCTGTTTCTTCATCCGTATGAAGCATCATCTGCTCGGAATTCAATTTTCAGTTCTCTTGAACTAATGCATAGCTCTGAATGAATTCATAGCAGGAAGTGCTGTAGTAGCCTCCATTCAACTGTTGTTGCAACCCATGCTGGTTTTCATCCAAGAGGCACATGCCTTTGACCAGATCGGGGCTATTTCTTCATCCATATGAAGCATCATCTACTTGGAATGAATGGATTTGCCCCACTAACAGTGAACTCTGATTTTTCTCTGATCTGTGAGGCTGCTTTGCAGAACTCAGAGATGGTTATTTATGGTTTGACAGAGACAACGGAAGAAAATTGGCTCCTAGAAATATCTGCGTGTTCTCGTAGTCTTTGTGGTAATCTCTCATGAAGGTGTGATAGGACAGAGCAACCTGATTTAACTTTGAAGCCTGCTCTGCTTTGAGCAGGAGGTTGCACTGGAGACTTCTAGAGGTGCCCTACAACCAGAATTTTTCTGTGATTCTGTGACACCCTTGCAGTTTAGCAGGTCATCATATTTCTATTACATTCCTATTTTGTACTGCTTAATGCTACCTTTCACAGTTCCACAGTAAAACACTTTACCTTCCTTTGGAAACATTACAGTCTTTGTTGCACTTTCAATGGTTCCCAAAAGAATTAAGAGATTTTGTGAATTACATTCTACAGTGTTTTTGAACAGAGCTGCAAGACATGGCTGGGCTTTGGGAGTTGGTGGATGTAGGTAGGAACAGGTGAGTTAATACAGAAGAGTATTCTAAAGAAAAATGTAAATTGAATCCTAGTATGTAAAAGCATTTAAGCAGTGCTTCCGTACTTATTTTGGTGTGATCATGGTTTAAATTACCTGTCTGCTGTTTCTTTTCTACAAGAATTTTGCCTATAAGTGGTGCCTAAAGCCATGTTCTGCAGAGCCAAAATTTTGCTATTTGAGGTTCAATTGATTTCCCCTTCAGTTTAAAGGGAAAGCTCCAGGACACCAAACATCAATACTGTGACATTGCAGATGCTGGGCAGGTGATGTTAAATGCATTGCACGTTTGGATCTTTTCCTGTGGCTTTCCCTTTGCTCAGATGCCTTTTGCAATTTCTGAATTCTTTCCCATCACAGCCACATTGCTCTGTTCTTTTAAAGAGAGCTTTATACAACAACAAAAAAATTTTTTTTTGCAAAGGGTTTCTGTACTCAGTATCATTATTGGGTGTCTGTTTTAAGTCTATCTTGCTTCCTAAAACAATTACTTCATAATTTCAGATCTGCTGGTATATTAGCAGCTAATCAGCTTTTTACCCTCTGGTCTTCATGCCCTTCTTCGCACAGTCCCTGACCTTTTTATCAGCGCGCCTCCCCTATTTTGTTCACAACTTAATTTTTATGTCGTTCTGTCCTCTTTCATCTCTCTGTGCTATGCATATTTCAGTCCAGATTCTCTTCTATCCAATTACTTTTGTTATATTCCCTCTGCCATTTGAAGAAGCTTCACCGATGAAATTGTTCACATAATAGAATTCCCTTTTCTGGTGCTCAGTCGGTAGCTGTGCATAGGCCCGATCCCCCACAGAAGCCAGTGGCATACTGGAACGGGCAGCAGTGCTACGGACACTAGCCCTAGATAAGGTACAGTGCTGTTGGTTTGTGCCAGCTTCAGAGAAGCTTTTCTGGGGTAATAATGAACCGCGCTGTCTATTGCCAGCGTGGCTGGAGGTGAGAAATGAGCAGCATACCTGCCAGTGTTTCCTTAAACACCACTGACAGCCTCAAAATCTTCAAAGCAGTAGCAATGTTAAGAAACTGGACCATGCAACTAACACTGTCTTGATAAGAATTTTCCTTATAAAAAAAATCGTTCTTTACTTGTGGGAGACTTAATGTATGAGGGATTTGGCTCCATGGAAGTAAAAAGAAGTAACTTCAACTTTGTGCAAGTTGGCAGAATTTTAACAAAGGAGCCTTGTTAGTCTTCTCTGCAGTGCTGATAGAGAGTCAAACAGCACTGCACAGCATGCACGTAACAGTCGTGTCTGTACACGTGGTCTGTGCCTGAATGTTGTAACCAACTGTATTTAGATGGGCATCCTTGGGTGGGAGTCTCCCTTCTCTGAGGGATTACCTGGAATTTCCTAATAGCTCTTTACCATCTCCCCACAGGTCTGAACTCTGTCATGCGAGTATCTCCCTAATGCAGTTAAGCGTCTTTCATTTTGAATTCTCCTCTTTCTCCTCCTACTAATTTAGAATTATATAGGATAATGGCTTTAGAAATAGCATAAGAAGCTGCATATACCAATATTTTAAAATAGTTATTCAGGAGGATTTCTGTGAGAGAAGCATGTATAATTCCTGTAAGTTCATGGAAGAAGGCAGGTGAAGTCATAACTGTGTTTTTATCCTGAAACAGACTCCCAGTCACACAGAGAAATCCTGTAAGCTCACTCTTATAGTGCTTTTCATTTGTATTCCCCAAATCCCAAGTTGCTACAACTTGGTTAATTACTGGTGTGGCCATTTATGTGGATTCAGGTTAGTGCTGGACAAGTAAATGTTTTGGTGCTTACCATCTTCCAATGCCTTCTGTAATTTTTAACGTCATCCTAGAGAGGACAGACAAGTTCTCCTGTGATTTGCTATGAAAAGATCATAAAACAGAGAGGTCCTGAAGGAAGATCACCAGTGATCTTCTAATGTCCTACATAGCTAAATTATCTTTTTGAATCTTAAGTGAATTTGTCTTAATGAAAAATGATCAGTTAAAACTGAGATTAGTATCTTTGCTGGGTGCATTTGCACAGTTCGAAAAACCATTTTTGTGGATAAGTACAAAAGCCTTGTTTCTCATTGTGATTTTTAAGAAGGTTCATTAAAAATCAAAATAAGTCACAGGACACAGTTTTTTCTCTTGGGCCTCATCAAAACCAGCAGTGATGACATTAGTCTCTGTAGGGCAAACATCATCCGTGAGTGTTACGTGTGACGTTAATCAGTGTTGTTCTGCTCTGTGTTGAGTAGCCTAATTCCTGATTTATAGCAGGAGGCATGCACACAGAATTGATCGGAATTGAAGGTGTTGTGTAACTGTCATGCTGTATGTGGCTTTTTTTCCGTGAATGTAAACCCTTGTTCACCTAGGAAATAATCTTTATCCGTCTTGTGGTTAAGGCTGTGTGGTTTAGTGTCAGTTTAAACAGAGTAATTACCAAAGTGATACATTTCCCTCCCTTAATGTCATAGATTTCTAAACAGACTCAGAGGAAATTAAGGCATTATTTACTGGAAAGAAATGGCTGTATAGCTTATCACAGTCAGCACAGAGATATATGTATTTTTAATTAATGTTAAACCTGTGAAAGAAGGTTGTTTTTTCTTTTCACGTGAAGTTAAAACAACCGCACAAAAAACCCCCACCCATTTTGATCCTGTATATTAAGATTCTCTGCCATCTGGATTATTGGATTTCATGTATGTGTATCAGCACTCAAAATGTTGAATTAATTTTCTAAAAGTGCTGAAACAACACTGTGAAACATATGCCTTCATCTCCTAAGATTGGTAAAATAACTGTACAGCTTTATCGTTTGAGTCTAGTGTTCAAAACTGGCTAGGTATCTCTCAGCCGTGCTGGGAGGACGAAATACTTGACTAGTAGTAATGGGGCAAACTAAACTCAATGACAAAACTCCTATTGGTTTCTAACGAGTAGGGTTTAGCTTTTCACTTTCCCAAAATCACAGTGGATTTGTAGTGTCTGATTTTGTATGAACGGTCACTGACTATCTGGTTATTGTGTACCATGTATTGTGTGTGTGGGGGGGGTGTCACGGTTTAGGAGATTTAGATGTTTTCGTAACAGATTTGTCATGCCTTTGCATAATTAGGTGTACAGATGGGTGTTGTACTTCCTTTTGATATCCCTTCTTGTAAATTGCTTCTCAGCAAATGTAGGCTACAACTTGGTTCCATGATGTCTATATATAGCTGAAAAGATGTGACGTTTGAACTATCCGCTAACCTGTCTGGGATTCAAAGCTGTGGTTCCAGAGGGCCTGTGAGCCAGGTACAGGCACAACACCACACCAAGGCTTAAAATGTGGAGAGACCACTTGGAGATTGCAATTATTTGACTAATTTGAGGTTCCATTCTCGTCAGAACTTTTAATTCTAACTGCTGTAGTAAATTTGCAGGTACAAGTTTTGTACCCCAGTTTTATCAGTAGTAGAATTCCAGATCTTTTAAGCATGAGTCTGTGAAATACAATTGTAAGATTAAATTAATCTTTATTTATTTCTTGTTTTGAAGTTGATTCTTGATTGTATACAAAAACTCTACATGCTGCCTTCTGGCAGTTCTTGAAAGGATTTTTTTTCATAGCAATCAGTCATGCACTGTTTTCATTTAAAGTTTTGTGGGTTTTTTTTGTTGTGGGTTTGGTTTTTTTTCCCTAAGAATAACTAGAAAGCAATTCATCAAGGCTTCTTTTGTGGCTTGCATGCATTGTGATGCTTAAAGTTCTGAGCAAGTAAATTTGGTTTTGTATGTCAGAGTAGACAATACAGTAGGATTTTAATGTGATCATAATTTCATATAGTGTTCAGCAACAGAATCATAATTAAAGAATATTAGTTCAATATTTGGACTGGTAAAATATTGGAAAGGTGAAGAAATAGTCTAGGATATACAGGAGAATAGTTTAAAGGAACTCTCAGTAAAATATTCCCCATTTATTGGTGGAATATCAAAACAGTTCACATGCAGTGTGTATGTGTTTTCCACCTGCTTAAGACAATATCAGGCTTCCTTCGAATATGAAGCAACATGAAAATGTTAGGAATCTTAGAAAAAGAAAAAAGGGAACATGATTTGAATGAACTCAGTATGGGTTTTCTTAGTTTACAGAGCAATATATTTTAGCACACAACTAGGCTGACTGTTTTGTACTACCAATGTTTTTCGTAGTGCCTGTGACTCTATAGATAGCTGAACTGTGATTAGATGCCTTTGCCTATACGTGTCCTGAAAGCAGGTTTCTTCTGAAGCGAGCAGTGCATGCTGAGCTAGAAACTAATTTAAAACCTTGACTTGACCAGTTCAGATACGTGCTAAGGAATAATGAAATGATTTTTGTACAGGCAGATTGGCCTTCCTGTACCCTAGGGAATGATGCCCTTCTGTTCCTGGCAGGATCCTGGCATTCAGTTTTTAAAAGGCACATACAAAATTGTACTTTGAAGTCAGTGTCTAAATGAGTCATTGTCCTAGTAGTTTGTTTGACTTGCATCTTTTTGAAGACAGAAGGAAGAAGGGTGCTTTCTTTTTGGTCTGGACTGAATACAATTTATATTGCTATGTTATTAAAGATTGTAGAAGGATGTAATATTAAATGAGAAGGGTGTGATGGGCCAATTTGGAGGCAGAGGCGAGAGCGTCAGTCAACTATGGCACAAAAAGAGGGCTAAGAGGAAAAACTGAAAGCTGAATACAAAAGAACTCGCCCCTCTCCTGTGCTCGTACACAACAATTAGATCAAAGACCATGATAAGCATGAGCTGGACGAAATTTCAAGTTGGCGGTGTCTCCTATTTGGGTAATGAGGTGTCACTAAAGTAAAGATCATGAAATGTAACTACAAAAGAAAGAAGCCTGCCAGGCTTTGTTAAACCTGTGCTTTTGACTGCAGTCTGAAGATTCTCCTGAATACTTTATGCAATGAAAATTTTAAACTATGTGGTTAACCTTAATTATGTCATTAATGGAACACTGGTTCTGAAATGTGCTGTGCTGCTCTGTTAATATAGTATTCATAACTGATTAGTGTATGTAATAGGCAAAAAGATGCACTTTAATGAACTGGGTACCACCTGCACACACACACAGAGGCACAACAGACTCCTGCTAGAGGAGCAGTCATAACTTAAACCAGACAAAGCAATAGGAGTGAATAGATACAGATACAAATTCTTACCTGTTATGCGAAAATTTAAGATCGTGATTTGAATAGTTCATAATTCAAACATTTATGAATAATTTAAGCATCAGTAGTACTACCAGTACTACCATATTATACATAATCAAGATTATAACTCTACACAAAGTTTAATCAAATGGGCCCTATATTAATTCTACTGAAGTTAATGAGAGCTTTTCTACTGATTAAATTTGAATCAGCATTGAATGCAAATATTACTTTAATTTTGTGACAGCTTCTGTTTAAATAATCAGAATGCTTTTGTACCTGCTTCTGTCGAATAAATGCCTGAGCCGCTCTGGGTCAGCAAGAATCATACCTGCTTTATTTCATTCTGGGTATTTGCTGGAAGCTACTACAGTTACTACTAAACGTGCTGATTTGTTTTTTCTTCCATGTGTTTGCCCTGATGCTAACAATACATTAAGCCCTGGCAAGATGCTAACATGCTCTCCTATTACACATCATTTCTTGAGAAATCTCAGTGTCTTTAAAGAAGGGGATTCTCTCCAAATTGCGTAGTTGGAAACCTGAGGCATAAAGGTTTGGAGTTGACCCAAAATCACCATTTCATAACTATGCTCAGCCAGGGAAGGAACCTGACAGTCCTGTCTTCCTCTTCTGCGATATACGTCCTGAGCAATCATATGCCAATCTTATTTTACCATTTTATTGCCATAATTCCATTTGTTATCCAATATTCCTCAGATGTTTGAGAAACTTGGGCCATAATTCTTAGTTGCTCTATAAATAAATATGCTGGTTCTTACTGGATTAAATTATTTCCCTAGAAATAGATCTCAGGATTTGGTGAAAGGCTGTGATTTTTATTTTGCGTGGTTTCTGCAGCAAGGTGTTATGACTTCATGGAGCTGCTTGATATTAACAACTAAATTGTTGGAAAGGAACACGACACTGTGAAAGTTATGCAAGTTGTAAAATAGAGGTTTTCCTTCTGCAAAATAGATGATTGGTGGAAGGCAAACTGATCAAAGAGTTTGCTCCATGTTTTCTACTATCCTATCTGACAGTAAATACTATTCAGGCAAAATACTGAACCTCCTTATTTGTATTTTATCAGCCACATTTTGGCACCTAGAAATTAAGCTACTTTTGAAAATATCCTT
Organism: Actenoides lindsayi; assembly: GCA_025331215.1. NCBI lineage: Eukaryota > Metazoa > Chordata > Aves > Coraciiformes > Alcedinidae > Actenoides > Actenoides lindsayi. Next base: position 51,693 of record WTSP01010735.1, on the reverse strand, counting down.
CATCATTTTTCACTGAGATTTTGATTAAGTGGTGATTGGTTTATCTGAAGTGTTGCCCTTAACATTAATCTTTGTATGTCTGCATGATGGGCGGAAATTTTTTTGGCTAATGTTTTTCATGCCATCTTTGGTATATTTGTCTCTATGATTATTATGCATTTACTTTTTAGCATTATTATTCATAATAAGGATTATGCCTGAATTACAACAGTGCTACAGATTTACATCAAATTCAGGATCATAGGTACAAATTTGTGAAATTGATTCTTTGGTTTGTACTTTCAAGTATATATTTATCCTTTGCCAAATAAGAGGAGTTTTATACGACCAGTTGAAAGGTTTACTTAAGGTATTGAACTTTCCATGGAGTGTAAGTGATCACTACTTAATGTTATGGCCTATTTGTCTTACAACAGTTTTATCAATAGCATGATCACTTTTTCTTGGTAATCTATTTTTTTCTCCTTTTGCCTACTTCCATATTTTAGGAGAACTACACTAGTGAAGATAGAGTTATTTTAATTGTTTCCAGACAGATGTTTAAAATGTCTCATGAAGGCTGTACCTGAGTGCCTGTTTGAAACAATTAATTGGTGTCAAATTGGGCAGGGAGGGTGGTGGTAAACCCAAATTACAGACACACTTGTTTTTAAAGAATCACTTTGCTTCATGGCCACCTTAATGTACAACAAAATATGAACAAACTTTATTTCCTAGTTGTGGAATGTTTTAGTAACTAGAAAAGGCAGTTCTTCATAACAAACCTGTAAAGAGGAAACAAAGATCCCCTAATATTAATGATCTTTCAAGTATAGTTGGAAATAAATTATCTACATCAGTATACTAATTGTAGTTCTTGTTTATTCTAAATAATGTCTTGACTATTTTGAGCTATTGATAAACATTGCATTTATATTTACATTTTGATGAAGAATGTTTTTGTTGTTGAAGTTCATTTACCATTGATTGTGCAAGATCCTTTTGCACAGTCTTTATCTGCTAGCTGACGATCTGAATTAACTGATTGAAATGGTTTTCTGCTTTCACTTACTCTTGGGTATCCTTATGATAATTCAAAACTACCTTGCATTTATCTACCTGTTATTATTATACACAATCGACTAGGAAGTCTGTCAGTACCAAATATTCAACTGTATTTGTTTTATTATGCTCTGCTTTCAAAGATATGTAAAATAAAGCGTTAGTCCAAACTGCTGAAATTTTCTTCAATTAATGGAAGGGGAAAAAGAAAAGAAAGAAAGAAAAAGTGTATCTTTAAAGAACATTCTCAGAAATTAAATACGATCTGTAATGCTTTACATTCCGTGACAGGTGTGGATGTTGTACACTTGTGGAAGAAACTTTAAAAAAAAAAAAGGTTCTGTGAGCTAAACAGTCTATTTTAGCCTGGAAAAACAATACCAGGACATAGACAATAATTGGAAAAGTCTGCCCAAACTGCTGCTTCATGCCAATAACCTGAAAAGCGCAGAACTTGTGTTGACAATTCAGTCAAAACAGCCAGGTCCTAGGTCATCTTGGGGAGTGAAAAGCTTGATTTCAATCACTGCTTAAGATGCTGGATTGCTAAAACTGCTTTGAAGTTCTCTTGTGATCTCCTGTTCAGAGGCTGAGAATCAAAACTGCAGAGAAGTTAAGAAGTAAAAGGATAAAAGAAGCAAAACCTGGAAAAAAAAATATTTTCAGAGGCTTTGACTTCAGTTATTTTTTTCACGTTTTGCTTTATAAGTCTCTTTTTAAAAAATAATCTTTAGTGGTCAAATAATCACTGAAATCTGTCTACCTATCCCAAAAATGAAAATGCAGACTTGGAAGCTAAATTTTGGGTTGCTAATTTTGAATGTGTGGCCCTGATCTCTAGATAGATGTCAGGAGATGCTGTGTTTAGAAAATCACTTCAGTGATCTCATGTTACCCACAGTTCTTAACAAGCAAACCTTTTGTTTATTCTGAAGGTGTTGCAGTTTCTTGTCTGAGCTAGTCTGATTGTCCAATTAAAAGATGATTTCTTGCTGTTCAATGTGTCTGTTGGTGTAATTTTTTTTCATCACAATTAGTCATTCACAATGGCAATCAGTTGACTGGAATTTATAGCATTGGCAGTGTCATAACTGTCTCCAAGACAAACGTCCCACTAATTCCAGTTCCAGTATGAGAAATCATATTACCTCTGAATTCTTTCCAGAGTAGCAGGATATAATGTGTTCACTCTACTGCAGCATACTTCATAAAATAAATCAGGAGCAACAGCTAATGAAAATGTTAAGGTACATAGCTATATGGAAAAAGAAAAAAAAGATAGGAGTATTTTTAGGTATATAAACTAATTATTGTAATTTCACTTTCCCTATGCTATCTCTACTTCCTCACCAGGGTAATGATCTGTCTTATCACTGAAGTGCTTCTACTAAATCTTTTGAAATGTCAAAAGAGAACTAATATTTACATCAGAATAATAACTACAATTACTTACCCGCTTTCCAATTCATTTAGAGTGAATTATCCCTTAGTACTATGAGAAATAGAGCCGTATTGTAGTTCTGGAATTAGTTTAATTAATCCTTTTTCACATACAGCAGGCTGATAAATGAAATTCAGCCTGTAATTAGGGGTGCTCTGAGTGATTGACAGTTTTATTTATTACAAAGAGCAGTAGTTTCTTACCTTGGAGTGCATTCCATTTTGCAATTAATGATTTCAACTGGGGAGCAGATCATCATTCTAGAAGAACTTTCCAAACAATATTTTTAAGGACTTGGCATCACCTATCAGTTTTTGCACACTTGTAACCCTTTAATTTGTAAAAATGACTGATAAAGAATGCAATGTGTAATAGCAAAAGTGGTGCTGAAAAGTTCACAGGAGCTGGAGAATATGATATATTTGTCTAGTAGAATTTCCCACAAGTTGATATCATATTTTCATCAGGGAGGAGAAAGGGTAATTGGATTTAAATGTCAAGATGTTCCTTCTGTAGGTTTGAAGTCACACATCTATTTTCTCAGCTACAGTTTTTGCTTGTGATTATGAAAACTGTACCCACTTGTCACTGAAGATGACAGTAAAGAATTCTCTAGGAGTGAGTTAAATGCTGAACCGTAACCTGAAGATTTGACACAAGCAGCATAACACCACTGGTACAGATGAGAAATAAATTACTCCTTTGGATTTGGAAGATCATATGTGAAATAGTGTTTTACTAAGAAGCAACTCAGATGAAGCTAAGAAAGATTAATCCAGCAACAGATTTCTAATTGAGGAAAATACAGCTGTATGTCCACAAAGTGAAGACAGTTGCCTACAGGAGGAAAACACTGGCAGATTTGTTTTCCTATCCCCTACACTTTTTAGGTATTTAGAAGCAAATGGAATGCAATATCCCTAAAACAACAGGTATTCCCCTAGATTGGCACTTGTATGTTTGAAATAGTAACAAAAAGGAGGTTTAATAAATGGCTTAGAAATGTGCAGATAGCTCCCAATACAATTCCCTTGACAGTAATTCTGTTCCATGCATTTGACTTACTGCTGCTTAGTAGATGTTGGCTTCTCCTGACTCCTGCTGAACTCAAAAATAACTAAGGAATACAGTTAGTTAATTAAAATTGACTAAGAAAGAACTGTCATCTTCCTTCAGTGGGAATGGGTGTCTGGGCTACATCTTGGGTTTTTTTTCTAGAATCTCCTTGAATTAGAGGAGAACCTAGGGTGTTTCCCTTGAGTTGCTGAGGTTCAAGGAGAACCCCCATGAAGGCCATCTTCGACGAGTGTTGGGTTCATATTCCTGTTGTGTGTCATGTTCAACTGTAACTGATTATCTGTGTAAGAATGCTACCTGTGAGCAAGGATAGCATCATTTTCATTATACACCTGTGTGCTATTTGTTATAGCAATGCTAAAAATACTTAAAATAGACTTGTCTTATCAGAACTTCGTTTTACAAGAACTGTTCTCAGTAGGTTTGTTAATTTTTCCGATTTATAGCTCAGGTGTTTTTGAGGATTCTTGTAATGCTTTAGGAAATGCACAACTCAAGGATGCTGTTTGATACTGACGTAATTTTTGTGTATCTCTGTCAGTCTGTGCATTCTATTTTGAATATGAAGTACCTTTGCTTTTTCCTATTCTTTTCTCTTTTTCACCCCTGTTGTGGACTGGTATCTCCAAGCTCCAACAGTGTTAAAGGTCGGTTCACTTACACACCGAGTACCTCAATATGTAAGATTGTACCTTGGCTTAACAAGGAAATAATGCTGAGCATCAGGGAAAGAATTAGGGATCTGTGATTCCTATTGGGTCAAATCAAGAGAAGTCATAATGAAGAGGGATGGAGGCTGTAAAGCCAGTGCATTAACTACTACAAGGTGAGGGAGAAGTATGGGAGTGAAGGAAAAGAAGCCCTGGCCCCTAGAATTGAGTTTGGCCCTAGCTTGTGTTGTCTACTTGGTTTCTAATCGATGTCTTTTTCTTCTGCTTTATCTTTTAAGTGAAGAGCATTTAGAGACCTGATAGTGGTGGTAGAACTCAGAAACCAAACTGACTGGTGTGCTACAGAGTATATTTGTGACAGCTCCCTGGGTCAGTTAAGTCTCCAGAAGGTCTTGCCTGGACCTTAGTTGTCCGCTGTTTGAAGAGCTGGGCTTAGAGATTGCATTTGGGCTAAAGCCTCAGCCTTTGTTCAGATGCTGGCGGCCAAATCCCATGGCATAGTGAGAAGAGGCAGAAAACCACAGTACTAATGCAGAGCAAGTTGATTTTATGGGGTTTATGCTCAGATTTGTGAAAACATAATCCCTGTATTGCTGTTCCTAAGTAGTTCCTTTAGCTGAACACAGGCAAAACATTGATTCTTTTACAGGTTAGAAATGACACTTTTCCTAGCGATTCCAGTGCAGGTGGTTTGTGCAGTTTTCCTGCTTCCCGCATGCTTGACAGTTCAATGAAAAGAAGGCAGGAGAATGTGAACACTGTCTGGGGCCAGGGTTGATTTGCAAGGCTCCTCGTGGAGAGGAGGAGAGTAGTTTTGGTGTTCCGCTGATCTTCAGTGCAGCAGGTGACTGACAGGCATCTGGAGAGCGTTTCTCCCTTTCCTCCTCTGGCGTATTCTCCAGGTGCTGCAGTGCTCATGTACTAAAGCTGCTCTGTCAGAAAGTCTAATTTGACAGTTACAAACTTCTAAATACCTTCAGGTTTCTGAGTTACTTAATGAAAGCAATCCATAAGAGACTCTGGGGTTGGAAGGAAGAGCTATCAAATAACCTACTGTTGTTGATACTGTTTATGATAGTGCTGTCTTACAATTTTACAGTGCCTTCCAGTTCCAGTGTCCTTGGTAATGAGATACATTTGCAATCACTAAAATTCTGTAGGTGGACAGTAATAATCAGATGATAGATTACATGTGGCAGGGTAAATGTGTGGCAAAGACACAAATCCAAATCCCCGTTCTTACAAATAGCTCTGAATGAGCTTTCTTATCTGTGCGTCATAAGCATGGCCTACTTCAGACAATGGATAATCAGGAAAGTAGATTTTAGTCTTTTTTTTTAATCTAAGGATGATAAACTACAATAATTTTTTATACAGCTTTACCACTATATATGGATTATAGCAACTGAATTAAAAAATACGACTATTTTTTTATTTTACCATCACTGCATACTATCACTTCACAGTCCTATGTACATCATTACTCACTGTGCTGATATTTAAATGTTTTATTAATACCTACCCTCAAATATCATTTTTTCTTGTACATTTGACTTTTGAGTTATTAGTTGGATGGAAACTTCAGGGTGTGGTGTTTTATTTTTTGTTTGGATTTCTGTGGTGTGTTTTTATTTTGTTTTGCTTTTTAAATCTGTGAAGGCCAAGGAAATGAAACCTCTCTTTTTCCATCAGTTTGGATTGATTGGTGTGGCTGGCAAGGCTGCTCCTGTACATCACCAGGTTGTTTAGGACCTTATATATACTTAATTCAGTCCCTGAAGCTATTTTTCAAATTCCACTGGCTATATGCAGACAATACAAATTCCTGTAGTGCTGTGACTCATTATTGGCCCTATGTAGTCTGATACTGGGACACCTGGTAGATGCGATGGGAGTTATAACTTGATTATTATTTCTGCAATATTCAGTTAAGAAGGAATATTAGGGGTTAAGGTCTTTAAGAAGCAGACAGTTTAAATTGATTTAGAACCATTAAATGCTCATCTACTCATTAAATGCATGAGGAAATCCTGTAGATTCCTTTTTTTCCAGACAGAGCTAAGTACCTTATCTTAACACATGTGAGCAGGACAGAGAGGAGTAGGGCTGGTGATTTTTTTTTTAATTTTTTTTTTTTTCCCTAATACATGCAGTTTCCAAAAAAGGGCCTGCAAGGCCCAGGAGGGTGGTCCATGAGGTAATTCCTCTTTGATGCTGTTTTAATTTCAAATGCTTTATAAAGAGTCATGTGGCAGGCATAGTGGCAAGCTGAAATCTGGTATGGATAAAAAGTTTTTCTAGGCTTACAAATTTTAGGAACATCAGCTTTTGAGAGGATATATATATCTACCTCCATGATGCCTGATAGATGTCTACCTAACCTGTGCCTATGAGGAATTATAGGGTTTCCTTAACATTTCTTAGCTGCCTGTTCCATCATAATTACCTTTTGATGTATAAAGTTTTTCCTAATCTAAGTCCTTTTCACTAAAAATTAAGCCAATTATATCTGGTCTTCTCCCCAGCAGACACAGAGAATAATTCATCAAACTACCTCTTAGTAAGACCCTTTTACATTAAGACAGTTTGTCTCATGTCCTTTTCTGATCCTCTCTTTTCTACATGGGGGAAAAAAAAAAGCTGAATCTTTTAATTTTCCCCTATTTTTTTCCAAAGCTTTTAGCTTTCTTATTAACTCCCTTGAACCTTCCTGTTTTGATCTGCTTGCTCTGACAGGGAGTGCCTAGAAGCCAAAAAGATTAATTTCTTTTCAGACTCCAGATCTTAAGGATGCCTGAACCTAGCAGTCAGTGACTAAAACAAGAGTCTTGTGAGTGTCTTATGTATTTGATTGGCTGTATGAGCATATGATCCCCTTGTAGCCACTCAAGAGGATTTCCTTAGCTAAACATAAAAATTACTGAATTATGATCTCACTTCTGTAACTGGTCTTTATAGTAACACCTTACGAGGGTTTTTTTGGTCTTTTTAAAGTTTGTTCCTTTTCTGCTTTATAGAGTGTTCAGTGACAGCAAATGCTATAAGCAAAATACAGGAGTAGTGCGTTGAGGAACAAGGGAAATTCCCCAAAAGTATGTTTTTGTGCAGGGTCAGTGAGAAAAACATTCTTGTTATCTATCACCGGATTTTTTTCTGCTCTCCATAATATTCACGTGCCCATGGTAGCCTCTGTGTACCATAAAGTATGTAGATGTTTGGCGTGATCAGTAATTTCTGAGTTGGCAATTCTTAAATTATTTTCATTTTCAACAATAGCAGGTTCCTTCTTTATTCCTCTAATTGTCCTACTGAATAGTTACATATCAACAAATGCTGAAATTAATTTTTCAAAACATATTTGTTTGGTTTTTTTAATTGTTGTGACATAATTTGCAAATTATGGGGATAATGATGTACTTGAAGAGAATCACATTATGTAATGGAACAGACTGTTACAGTTGTAAAATCCCACCATATAAGGTGGAAATTCAGTATGGTAACGAAGTCACTTGAGAATACTGCTTTCTAGAACAATGCTGATGAGAACTGATGTCCTTCCCAAACTAAATGCAGGATTTAGCTCCATCTTAATACTTGTCCATAGTTGTAATCTTAATCAGAAGTGTAATTTTCAGAACCCTGAAGTGTCTGCATGACTGTAGTTTTGAAAGAAGTTTCATAAATGACAAAGATGGAAAAAAAAAAAAAGCTTTTGAAGACCTTTGACTTGAAGCCCTGAAAGTTAAAGGAAATGTGTTTTCTGTCTTTGTCCCAGTTCTATCAAATATTTTACATAAAAATCTCTAGCTTGCACAGGCTGTGAAGTTTTTAATTTCTGAAGAAATTAATTTAAATACATTTAATTGTTGAAGAAAAATGTTATCAATTACATAAAGGAGAGGAAAATGAAATATAACTTTATGCAGAAAGGAAACTTACTATGATATTCTGTAATAATTTAAATTGCAAGAGCTGTTTTTAAGTATTACAGAGCTGAGTGTGGATAAAGTTGAGTCTAGTTCCAGCACAGACCTCTAATATGGATAAGGTGCTAAGTATATACTTCATAGTCTATTAGTCAGCAGTAAAGTCTTCTGTCACTTCAAACTCTGAAGCAGATCCTGCTTTGTGCAGTAGTGATCTTTCTATTTTCTCAAGCTTCCTATCCATGTTAAAACATTAAACAGAAAATACAATGTCTTTTATAAGGCTGTGACCAAATAAGAGTTAAATCCCAATCAGTGGCAAAACCCTATTGATGAATTTATAGACTGGATGAACAGCTGTCATTGGACTACTCTCACCATTTTTTTGTCTGTTTGTTTTTCTCCCCAGTGAATCCAGGAAATTATGACTTGGGTTTCTGCTGACCAACCTCTTTTGTCATATTCCCTTAAAACAAACCTTGATTTTTGCAGTGCGTGTGGAGGATTCCTGCATGGCCTTTCTGTTCCGCAGCCTCATGCAAAGCTGTGCAGTAGTGTTTCCCTTGACCTTGCTCATCTGAGGACTCTCTGCAGGACTAGAATAAGCACTGAATTGGGACCAGGAAATAAGGGAACAGAGCTCTACTTTAACAATAACAAAATGAAATGAGTGCTGCATTTAAACTTCAGCTCCCTGGTTTTAATTTTGAATTTTAGAATTGCTGTCTGAGTAGTTATACTGCATTTCTTACCCTCTTCTTGTCCATTGTCCTCCTAGCACTTCTGTTTTCTTTGCAACAGCATCAGCATAATTTCTGCAATTCACTTCATTATACTGGCAGTGTCCTTAACCAGTGACAGCTAAGGCAACATGTTTCTGTTACTAGTTTCTTCTGTACTTTATAAGATTGATTACTTCTCTTTCCTGTTAATGTATCTGTAGTTTATGATAGCCAATATCCTTAGCAGTACCTTAAGCAGGAGAGGAATCTGACTTGCAGTGTGTAGCGAGCCATAGCTTTATTCACTGAGTTCATTTTAATCTCTGGATCTGCAATCATAAAATGCAATGTAGTTATTTCTTTATCTCTAAATTAAAGTAATTGTAGGGGTCGATTTATGGAGAGGTTTAGTTATAGCAATAGCAGCTTTTGTTGGGTGAGTCTGAAAGCTGCAGAACTGTGGGTAAACAAATTAAAACAATTTCTTGCTGCATGTGAGATGATAGGACACGTAAAATCTTATTAGAAAGCAGGATTTAGAAATCTATGAAAGTGTTTGTCATTGCAGTAAGACAAAGGTTGAGACAAAATTTGTTTTTGAACTCATTGTGAAAACATTGTGGCTTATGTCCAACCTCCTTTAGCAACAGTAATTTCCCATTGTGAAATAAAGGAATATTGAGATAATAAAATGCCAAGATATTTGTCAGATATTTGTATATAGCAATCACATACTGTATTTTCAGCTAAGTCTATTGTCACCAACTAGATATAAAGTAGGAGATAGGTTTGGGTAAGGGAAGATATTTTCCTTTATAAAGTTCTGTCTGAGATCAGGAGGATTTGAAATATTTTTCCCTTTGCTTCATAGTAAATCCCCTGCAGGAACTGGACTTGCAGTTGCACATGACGAGGCTGTGGTGTTTTCTACTGAGCTGCTATCACTGCCCTTGGACACACTCTGTGTCATGGCAATCACGAACTGAAATCATTTGCTGAAAGAGTCCTTATTGAGGTTTACAGTGCATCAGAGCCCGCTAAAAGCCTGCACAGTCAGTTGCAAAGATAGAGATGAAGAGCAGTAACTTACAAAGCTTTTGTAATTCAATTGTACTTTAGTTGTGTATTTGTACACTTCTCTTCCCAGGCAATGTATTTGATAGCCACTGGAAATTATGATGCATTCCATTGGTGTATTACAAAGTTTTGGAAAATACCTATGTTAAAAATGTCCTTTTTCTCAAAGTTCATCTTCCTTCCCTCCTACTAGTGAATCTATGACATTTTGATTGCTGCTATGTTATGTCTGCCATGGATGACTTCTTCCACTAAGAACTTGTTGTTGGTTTTGGAATGGATTGAGGTTCAGGATTTCTATCATATTTATATGCTAATATTTTAATCAGATGAATTCTCCCTCCCTCTTTTTACCTAATGAATGATGAACTTTCTTCTCTGCTCCCTATGTAGTAATATATTTAGACATTAAGTATAAATCTTTTTAGCAAATTAATTGCTTAGGTGTGTTTGCCATATAATATACTGCTCTTTTGGTAGAGCAAATGTTTTGTTTAAACAGGAAAACAAAGTCCCTAGCATCTTTCTTTTCCTATTTTTTTTTTTTTAATGGACAGAGTTAGTCACTGCAGCGTGGTTATAGTAACACAAAGCTAGTATGCTGTATTATGAAGACTCCAAGTACATAATGCAGTAGATCTGTCACGTGAAATGACACTTGACTAAAAAAACCTCACTTGATGCTTGAAATCAAGGGATTCATTCACATTCTGTTCAAGTATATATTCTTATTTTTGTACTTTGCTGACCATTCACTGGAAAAAAAAGTATGCCTGTGTTGCACTCAAGTGTATTTTTGTTCCCTCCTGCCCTGAGCCTTCAGCAATCCAATAAAAGTCCTTCACATAGATGCAAAAGCATGTGGATTGTAGTGTTCATGTACATGGACTAAAATATGAAGGTCACTGTTTTCCACCCTGTTACAACATTTTAGGTTAACTATGTCAGCTGAATAAAATGACATACTAAAATAAAAGTACTGATTCTTATTCTTCAGGATGAAAATTACTCCACTACTTTACTCGGATCAGTATATAGCACCAAGAGTAAAAGAGGAAACAGTAAAGTTCTTCATAGTGAACCTTTTTAAATCAGGATAGTGTTTGTCATGCAAGCCATGTGTTTGTTAAAGGACAGGATATTCCCAAGATTCTGCTTTAAGGCATTTGTTAAATGTGACAGAGGCTGAAGGAGAATTTTCAGTGTGTACTGTAGAGGTACCTGCTGGGCAAGATGTCCTGGCAGAAAGAAATAATCAAACCAGTAGACTGGAATAGAGCTAGTAGCTGATGATTAAGCCAACTATTGATCCCATGTGTCATTGGAGAAGAGGGTGTGTTTGAGGTAGACATAACATCGGCAATAAACACTTTAATAGAGTTATCTACACACATGACTATTTTATACTTTAGATGTCTGATGGTGAGGGTATTAACGTTAGGATTAAAAGACTTGACCCTACTGCTGCCCTCTGCAGAACCCCTACAGATGCTAAAAGTGTTTCTGGCATGAAGTTCTGCAGTGAAATGCTTTGAAAATTATGCCAAAGAGGGGAAGAGAAAGAGGACAAAGAAACAATACCAAGGCTGTGCATTTTGGATTTTAGGAGTAAAGTGGAGCAGCTGTGAGTGAAAGATCCTTTAAACAAAGACTGACACAAACCTGTGAAATGACCTTTACCTGGAGTACTGGGGATGTGATCAGTAAATTCAAGAAAAGCTGAGGTGCTGTGTGGTAGCTTTAACAAGCTTCATGGAAAGGGCAAGCATGAAATTAAAGAAGAATTAGTTTGTTACAACTTAGATATTTGTCATCTTGTTCAGGAGAGATATTTTCAATTATTTCTGGCATAAGAGTTGAGATTAATCAACACTTTTAAAAATGGAATGTGTGGAGCAGTTTGGGAAAGATGTAATCTCTTCTATATTCAGCTGAGGCTGTGATACTGGAGAGAGGGAGGTAATGAATCAATGAAAAGCCCGAGTGGAAGCTTTGGGTGTGTGAAGAAAGGGAAAAAATGAAATACATAGAGGAGATACTTTCAGAAGTGGCTAAATCACATCAAATGTAGTTATACAGGGGTGTTTCTGCTTGAAAGGATGAAGCTAAAACTCCTTGATTCATATGGCATATTAGATTTAGCTATTACTTATAAAAATGAATCTGTAAAGAGATTCTATCCAAGTGAAAAAGAAAAAAGAAAAAAAAATAATGGTTTAATTTTTTTTTTTTTTTTACTTTTTTATTCCTGTCCTGTAACTCCCCAGAAATCCCTAGTTTGTAACATTGGCAGAAAAAAAGCTACTGGTTCAAGGGGCACTGTAACTACCAATTGTTGGGACTGTGCACATCCATGTGTGTAAAGGAGCACCTGGGCTGAAGGTGGTTATTTTGGATGCAGTGTGTGACTGGGTTGGCACTAACAGAGTGGAGCTGTGTAAACGTGTTTCTTGCCAAGCCAGTTGTGATTAGAGCCCCCAGTAATAGGAATTTCAAATGTGGGATTAGAGATTCCAGAGTAACTTTAAATTAGAAATAAAGTTGGCCAAGTTGGTGGAAGCATTGTCAACAGCAGCCACCTTCAAAATTACAGACAACAAACTGGTTTTGCAGATTTTACAAACAAATAAGGAGTACGATTAATGTTTTTAAATGTATCTCCTGTAATGTTATGGGCAGTTAACAAGTCTGCCAGTCAGTTTATAAATAAAACTGGAATAAGAGATAAGCAGCTATTTGCTGATAGTGTGATACCTACACAAGCAGTTTCACCTTTTTGAAGGCACAGAACAATCAATGCAAGGATTGTAATTTGTGTGAGGAACTAACTAAAGAGAAGATTGCAGCGGATCCTATTAAAAGGGATGATATCAGATGGCAACTACTAATGATGTTCCTTGGAGATCGGGCCTGGCTTAAGCCTGCACGTATCGATTAATGATGTGTGTGGAAGAAGTAGACTAGTACTGAAATCTGTGGATGGTGTAAACGGAGCGAGGTGCTGCGAACACAGGGGATGGCAAAATCCCATACAATATTCATAGCACAAATTTGCTATTTCTGCACTTTCAGGGATCAAGCATAACTTGATGTGATGACCATAAAGCTTTGGAAGTGGTGGAGGCGGAAAAGGTCTGGTGGGCTGGAGAATGGCTGGAAGTGCCAGCAGGCTGTGGTGGGAGATGGGCAGGTGTGGCTCTGGCAATGCCTGGCTGGGTGCTGTTTTAACAGCAACAAAGAAACCCTGGCCCAGGTGAACTGGCCTGGCTTCCAAATGGGGCAGTCATGGTGGAGGGGAAAAAAACTGTTTCAAGATTGAGCTGTGGAAAGGACTACATTCCACACCAGGAGTTTTCTTTCAGATCAGAAACCCAGGGCTTGGTAAGAGTCCTTGGATTCTGTGAGCAGCTATACATAAGGGGTTTGAAAGGAGTCCAGACTGCAGTTTGTTTGTACTAGTGGAAATTGTATTAACACTGTATTAATTGTATTAATACTGTAGTTTTCCTGTTGATCATCTACAGAGGTGAAAGATACTAGTCTCCCCTTGACTGGTAATTCTGCTTTTTTTCCTCCTGAATTAGCTGTTCAAGTGTTTTGAGCTCCACAGCTCTTTGTGTTCTCTCAACCAGGGCATCCATTAAACACTTTTGTGAGCCTGGACACCTTGATCAGGTGGCTGTACATGTGCCATGCTCCTCTTTGTGGTTTTATGTAGCTGTATTACCAGTACATTTCCTACTTGTTGAAACAGTGCTCCACATGTTTTCAACTCAATTCTATTCCTTTTACTTCTGAAGCTCACCCCCTGCCAAAGGTATTTGTTTCTTTCATGCTCAGGTGTTCTAGGGCTAAGCTATGATACTACTTAGTGGGTGTGTATTTGAGGTTTTTTTTCATTTCTCACCAAGCTATCAGAGCTGAGAAATCTCACATATTACAGCACGATCTTTCTTTTGTCTGGGTGGTGGAAAGCATATAATGCTCATTTTCAAAGTCTGTTACAAGTCTACTTTATGTTAATTTGCTATTGAATTATTCTGCCTTGAGCTAGGGGCTTTAGGAAGCACAGACTTCAGTATTAGATAAAAACCTATTCAGTCTACTTTGACATCAGCTCCCCATGCTGCACAATGTTCATTTATTTTTAAACTACAATTTCCTCTCTATTTGGATTAGAGAACAATACTGCGAATGCACAAAGGAGTGTCACCAGTGAGTGGTGATCAAAGTGGGCACCTACCACACCTTAAGAAAAAAGTAAAGGCTTGATTAGAAAGATGCTAAAGTTAAAATCATGGAATTGAACACCATAGTCTAAAATGCACCTGCATCTGTCATTATTTCTCTTTTTCTTTAAGGACAGCTTCCAGTGACTGACAATTCTAATCAATTAATCAATTAATTTTCTACTGTTACCTTAGGGTATCTATGGTACACCAGGAACTCAAAAAAGTGTGGCATTCTTGTTTGTTTTGCATGCAGTTGAAAAAAATTATCTTGGAAAATAGGTAGTACAGGGTCACATGCTTAGCAATTAGGATATACAATTTTCTGGAGTTAATTTCCCATTACGTGAATATTTTTCTCTTTCTTTATTTTCCACTCAGAGGTTATTAAAAACCCTAATGGAATAGCAATTAATACAGCATGTTTGGATTTACATTGGCTAAAATTTCACTGACGCTGTGAAAAATATTAATTGGGTTCCTGTGGTGGCAGCTTGTGCTGTCCTCTGTCACTGTATTGCAATGAATGGCAATGAAATTTCCCCAAAACTGAATCATTAACAGGAAGGTTTCTGGATTTTGAATGTGAAACTTCAGAGGACAAAAAAGTGTTATCAGTTGGGATCAAATCATTCTTTCAGCTTCATGTTCACCATGACACCTCCAATATTTAAGTAGCTGTGGATGCACATAAATTTGTGTAAATTGAGTGTTAAAACCCCACAGAGTAAACTGCATTTCTAGTACCAGCTGAACTACTTGCAGGCAGAGCCTGTAGATTCCTGCAGCTGTTGAAAGGTTGATGAGTATACAATGTGAAAGATGTGTGACGTAGTAAAAATGAAATTAAATACAATGGCAAATTTTATTTATTTTCCTTAATGCTGATGAATTTGACAGTGTCTGTTTGACAGGATTTATTAATGTATTCAGATATATAGACTGAAAAAGAAATCTGATAAAATACATCATAGATGCCTTTCTCAAATAAAGCTTTTATACCCACATATGCATATGCTTTCCAACAAAAACAATGGTTCTTTGCTAAAGTTGGGGGGGGATCACAGTATTCTGAAGTCTCAAATCTGTGGAAGAAACTAAAAAAAATGCACTTAGTCTTCTGAGCTCAGTTTGGCTGCTTCATGAGCAATGAGGATTCAGTGCCCTTACTTCAGGACAACATCCTACTTGCTGAGCACTCCAACTAGTGGGATTGCCCATAGCATGATAGCTGGTGCACTAAGAGCATTGTGTATATGGTGGCTAGAAGGATACATAGAAAGAAAAGAAATGAGGAATTCTGTCGTTTAGCAAGATTATCTCTAGGAAACTTCTGTTTGCACCCAGTATTGCCTGCTTGTCATCTAAGAATGTGAAAGCCTCTGAAGACTAGTGTAGCATTGCATCTGCCCAGAGACACCTCCCAAGATGTTTGCTTTGGTAAAGCCCCAAGAAAATGGACCATTCCTAAAGAGATAAAATGGGCAGTTTCATGATAGTTTGGATTTTGGGAGCTCCAGTTGCGATCCAAGGTTAGGAGCTGTATTTGTAGGGATTGTACATCCACTGCTGCTGCCAATTTTGAAGCGACATTTTTTTTTAGCTGTTGTAGATCCTCAAGTGCTCTAACAAGATTCACGAGTCACAGGAAAATCTGAAATTATCATTTGTACCCTGTTACCTACAAAAAACTCCAGACCTTACATTAGTTGTTCTTCTTGGGAAACTTTTTTTTTACATTTTCTTTTTTTGTTTTGTTTGTTTGTTTCCTTTTTTGTTTTGTTTTTGTCCTGTTGTTTGTTTGTCTGTTTTAAAGGACAGAATGCAGTTTAAATGTATTTGCTGAACGTACTCTGTCTAAAAACGTAGGATAACAGGGCTAAAACTTTTTCCAATCTTAGTCAGTTACCGTACTATCTGCCTTTTTATATTCTGTTCCGTGATGCTTGAAGCATGTGGACACTGCACTTTGGTACCTCCAGAAATGCCATTTTCTATTGAGGAATTTTCAGGTGCTCATGTCTCTTAGCTGCAGGCTTGGCACATGATATTTTCTAATATTTTTTTAAGGTTAAATATAATTGCTAAGTTATCTCCTTGTATGTGCTAGGAAAGAGAACTGGTCAGATACAGAAGGGAAGGGAGCCTATCAGGGTTATGTAAAGCCAAGTTATGGGTTAGGACTAGTCTGTATGCAGTTATGGTTGTTTCACGGCTGTATCTGTAATAGGCTTAACCCTGCTGGTCTCCCTTTATTCAAGCAGTTTACAGCCAGCACAGGATGCTTCTCATTTAGCAGCTGCCGTACCTGTTGTGAATATTTATTTCTGCAGCCATAGCTGTGAACACTTTTATTGGTTGCTGTCTACATGATATCCATCCTTGGGTAAACTTCAGTAAGTGAGAACGTTTCCCTAGCATAATACTAATAAGGATTTATGATGAACATGAGTTTTGTCTCAATTTTCCATCAGAGCCAGAAGCTTTCAGTGTAGGAGGCAATGCCATCACGTGAGCCATGATATTTTGATGACATCCATAGGCATATATGATATGACGTACATAGCAGTCTGTCCATCTAGGGAAACAGTATACAATTACACTGGTGGCTCACTTCAGGTATAGATTGTAACACATGATTTAAAGCAACAGTCTCATAACAAAGAGGAGAAAGTTCTGTACCCATCACAGCCACTGAAAGTTGCAGTGTCAGCCTTAGAACTGTGCAGCTCCAGGATCTTGCCAGGCTCATGAGTTTGTCTGGAAGTGAGCTGGATACAGTAAGAGAGACTTTGACTCTGCAGGCTCAAGTTGTATGTGGAAGCCGTCATGCAGGGACCTATGGCTACCACAAGAACATCTCATGGCCTTCTTAATATTTGGATACCTCCACACACATTGTGACTTAGTTTACACCATGTTAAATGATCAAATGGGAATTGAATGCAGATAACATAAAAGGAGGGGACAGGTTTCCAGAGTCTGAACTCCCAGGATCTATTCTTACCTCTTCCAGCAATTTCCCGTGTGATGCAGCTAACAGTAATCACTTAACCTTGCTGAAAAGATGAGATGCTATACTGCAGAAGTGTTGCCTGCCTTAGCACAGGTATTACCTAACACATTAATAAATTTTTTTAGACTTGATTTTAGGTGTTCACAAGTTGTAGTTGAAGAAAACAAAAGTTTATGCCTCCTTAAAGTTTGCATGCAATAGACAGACTTTGTTCAGCTGGTAGTTAAAGTGCCAGTTTGGAAAGTGTCCGCAGTTTTTGATTAGAGAGTGAAGTACTCGGGGGAAAAAACATTGCAGAGTTATTAGAAGAGTTACTTTCCGTAGCAGCTCTTGAGTGTAAAGCCAAGTGACAGACTAAAAGCATTCAAAGCAGCTCGTGCTTAATTCCATCTGCCAGTAACAGCTTCTTCATTACAACAAAGGGGGGGGGGGGGGGGGGAGGGAAAAAAAAAGAAGCCCCAACTTGTCCTTCAAAG
>WTSP01010735.1:0-33917 GCA_025331215.1 Actenoides lindsayi | reverse complement strand
AGGAAACGAAGAAGTAGAAGAAGAGCAGCGGTACGAGCTAGCCGTCAAGGCGGGCGGGGAGACGAAGAGGTGGAAAGGAGGGGGGGGGGGGGGGGGGTGGGGGGGGCAGGGAAATACAAAGAAAGCCTCATATGTGCTTGCAAGTTTATTTTCTGCCATATATAATGGCAGTTATCAGTTTACATTTATAAACCAGTAACTCACTTAGTGAATGCAATTCCCACTTTGTTTGATAGGAGCAGTAGGAATTCTAAAGTGGGACTTAATCTTACGGTTTTGGTTCAATTTTAAAAGGGCATTTTGAAGCCTAATTCTTGGAATGGATTTTGCAACTATATTTTCAAATAGCTGCACGTGATTTAACCAGTCATGTTCTGCTAAGAGTTATGTGCAAGAGGATGACACTCTCATGAAGGTCTCTGGGAACAGAGGGTAAGACAGTGCTGCAGTAGGCATTTATTTGGCATTTATTTGGCATTTATGTAGTTGTCTTTCTTGGCAAACTCTGAACTTGTTTGAAATTCCTTTATCCTGCCAATTACTTTTCCTGTCCAGTACTCCAGACAAAAGCTGGTAATAATTGCAGTTCTTTGCTTTACTTCTCTGGTTACCCTTGACACTACGAAAGTTCAAAGCTTTGAATTAATTCTGACTGTATTTTTGTCTTCCTTGGAAATGTATGGAAAATGTTGCATTATTTTAACACACAGATTGAAATTTGATGTGCTTCTGGCACAGCTTGGATAGATTCCTGACCTCTGAGATGAGTAAGAGAAGTTTTGCTTCAAACATCTGGAGACCAACAGGGCTGTTTCAGCAGGTGGGGACTGCCTATGTGAAGGTTGCCTACATCATGCTGTCCTTGTGACAGTGGTTGTTATATGCTGTGTGAGATTCTCTAGAGAAAGTAAATGTTAAAACATCTGAGAAAGTTAAGTCTTGAGGCCAGAGGCAACCTGAACTCAGAAAAAATGTTTCCAGTAGGAAAAAATACCCATAAACCTAACAAATATTAGTTGCAAAGCCAAGTAATGAGAGGTGCTAATGAATGGAAGAGCTCTAAAAGCTGAATCACCCCCTCTGGTGATACTGCCATTTTAGAAAAAGCTAAGCATTTTGGCCCAGATTAAGAAAAATATGATGGTTTAAGTGCAGGTGTATTGGGTGAAACAAGTGTAATAGAAGATAAAAATATTCAGTTATTTGCCTCCGGGGCAATGTGCAACCAGGGTCTTGGGAGTAACACACCCAGCTGCTCATGTGCTGCTTTTCTGGGAGAATTCTTCTGAAGTAAAAAGGGGGATACCACAAAGCTGAATGAACATTTTATACTATATGAATCACATCTTGTAAAGTCTTGTTGGATGCTGGGAGAGTAGTGGCCAGTGCTTGCTGGGGTGGTATGCTAGCGGTGAGGGATGGGAAGGAGCTGTGCTCCCGCAGCACTCGGCAGCTCTTGCTGAGCATCCCCTCTGCTCTGCAGCGCAGGCACCGCCACCTCCAGCAACGCAGCCCTGTGCGAACAGAGCGGTTTCCCCGAGCGGTTCTGCTTTTGCTGGAGTTTGGCCCAGGTAGCTCATTGGAAGAGCAGAAAGGCCGGATTGGATTTTTAAAAATTACATCGAAATACAGGGTAAAGTTTCAAACAAAACAGACTCTTCACGGTCCGACAACAAATCATTTTCTGAAGTATTTCCTCAAGCAACAGCCAGAGATTATAACTGAAATTCCAACTCATAGCAAGGGTGGGAATATTTCTCTCCCAGTTAGCGATGGGTTTTCATCTAGCAAGGGAAGGTTAATGATTTGAACTGAAACTTATCAATTTAATTGTTTCTCTGTTTCTTAAAGAACTGTTTCTATTTGTAGTAAGAACATTTACAGTAGTCATATGTCATACGTGAAGCGTAAGTTTCAGAAGTTTAGTATATTGCAGGTTTCTCGATTCAGACAGTTTTCATTTCCTGTATGTGACTCAGGAGTATTTAAGAATAAAGAACCTAGTTGTGGTGCATTCTGATTCTGGGACTTGGAGGAAAACTTGAAAGCGCTGCCTCTTGGGCGAACTGGACAGAACAAATCTGATTTACAGACTTGTGTTGGATTTCCAAAAGCACTTAAGTAGTTTAAGACCACAAGTACCATTGACTTGAAAGTCAAGAAGATGTTTTTGAGAAGCCAGTGCACAGTCAGTTATTTTGTATCATGTAAATTATTCCGCAGCAAAGGCAAGCAAAACCTGCAGTTACTGACTGCCCACACCAGATTACATCCTATCCTGCAGCTGCAGCTTCTTGTACAGAAGCGTTGGAGGTTTTGCCTTTAGCAGTCTCATGGGGGACCAAGGAAGGGGCTGTTCCAGCAGGTTTAAAATCTTTAAAGAAAAACTTAGTATCTAGAGCACAAGAGGTTCAGCACAGGCATGGAGATTGGAGGGGGAATTCTATACTGTTTATTTATAAACAGGAGTCACATCACTTCTTTGCCTTTGGGTATTTATGTGCTTGCCATACTACTTCCAAAGATGGAAGTTACCAACAGAACTTTTGTGGGATTTTTTTAGTGGGTTTTTTTTTTTTTTTTTGTTTGTTTGTTTGGGGTTTTTTTTGTGAGAGTTCATTTTGTTTCTCTTCATGCAGCCAATTTAGGTATTTTCAGTAGGAAACTAGGCTTTCCCTGTATTCGAGGAAGAAAGAGGAGGCATAATAGAAGGTGTGAATGAGTTCCTTTGGATTCACAGCAAAACAAAGAACAAAGGAAAACTCTAGTGTCACAGACCATCTTTTAGTAGTGAAATTACATGGCGTCATTAATTTATTGGGTTTTTTCCTCCAAGCAGAGGCTTTGAGTTAGCACTAACAAAAAGCTTCCTGGGCAATGAGTGTGTTACAAGGCAAGCTACCCTTTGAATCCATTTCAGCAGATTCAAGGTTTGTAGTTACATGATGATGATACAGTTTGTAGTCATTTTAATGTTATACCAATGTGGAGACAAAAGAGATTTACTATTCCTAGGTGCTTAAATTTTTATTGTACTTAATTTTTATTGGAGCTGTAGCTGTAAAAAGTAGTGTGTTTTCTCTCCCTGTGCTGCTTTTGCTTCCCTGCTATCACGCTTGAAAAATGAAGAAAGGTGTCACAGCCAGAGAAGTGCAACTGTGTTGCCATGCTTTGACAGCTTCTCCATTTTTGCCCACGAATTCTTATACATGCACCGTAAACAGCGACATTTCAGTTTGCATTTGTGTCTCTTTCATATTATTTATTTATAACATAAAAGAAAAATTAATGTGTCAGGTCTCTCTAGCATACTTCCAGACTACCTGATGGAATTTCAAGTGAAGCAGTAGAAAATTTAAGGAAAGCATATTCCCCCAAACCCATTACAGCCTTTTAGAAAGGGCTAAAATTAAGGTTGTGCCTCTTCATCCTCTCTTTCCTCACAGGAAACTTGATTTTCTTCCCATTTTAACAGACCCATCCAGTCATTGTAATCCTACTAGATCTCATTTTTCTTTTTCTAGTCCTGTAGTATTTTCTGCTCTTTGCTGAAATGATTGTTCTGAGGCAGGTAATGAGTTTTGTGGGACAGGAGGCTGGTGAGACATTCAGTAATGATGACTCTTGTGGCAGTTGCAGAGGCATGTGGAGAGATGGGAAATACATGTTTTCATCTCTGAGGGCTCTCATTTATGATTGCATTGGTGAGTAAATGGATTCACTGGTTCTGGAAAGGTTAACAGACCTATGAATGTGGGTGCTCTGTTCTGTGTCTCAGTAACACCTAACGTGGCAAATGCATGTATGTGTGTTTATTTGTATACACTCAACATATGTGTGAATATGTCCTCTAGCAATAATACTCAGTGCTGATGGAAGAACCAGGAGAACTTAAATGTAAGTGGTCAGTGACGTTCTGTATTGGCACCCATAAATCTGTGCACTTGGGGAAAATAGTTTGGAGCTGAAGACATATGTGGCTGATTTCAAATCAGTGCCTATTTGTGCCTTAATGCTTTGGAGAGTTTGTTCAGGAACAGTTAGCTCATCCTTGTGAAAACATTAGCCTTCTGTTGCTGCCAAGGTCATTGTCAGCTTCGGTTATCTGGTGCCCTGGGACATATTTCCAAACCAGTGAAGTCCTTGGAAGGTTTACTTCAGTGCCTGTCCTTGTCTTCAATATAGACATATAATAAATACCTGTTACTATTCTTAACACAAAGTAGATGTATTCTTTCGGGCAGTCCTTCAGCAATGTACAAATTGTTAAGACCGTTATACTGAAGCGACAGCAAACAGATTACTTGGTCTTTCTCTTTTTCCTGAGTATGTTGCATTTGTTTGTGGTCTCTTACCACAAAATAGTTAGTTGCTAGAATAATATCACTGGGAAAGTGTGAGCTTTTGTGTCCCCTGAGTGTTTGATCTGTGTAAGAGGTTATTACACCTCTCTCAAAGGTTTGAGAGTCTTCTTTTACTCCAGGTGCACAGGGTTCAACCTGTCAGAAAGGACTGGTTGTGACAGTGTTGCTGGAACTGGGTCCAGTCTTCATAATGAGTGAAGGTGATGCTGAGTAAGTTTGGCAGGAGGCTTAGGATTGTCTCAGGAGAGCGTGCGGTACATCTGTACTACATCTGCCCTACCTGCAGTGTAACTGCTGCTGGCAAGTACGCGCCGGGGAGATGTTAAGGCTTATTATGACCTAGAAGGCTGAATGTCTCCAGCCTTGGTGGTTCAAAATCTTTGCTATTCAACCTGAGTCCAGGCTAGATTCCTAGAGCCATAATTGAGTCTTAATTAGAAAGCATAAAATTATTATGTAAGAATTCTCTTGATTGGGACAGCTCTGTGGACCCCATTTTCCCCTTAAAGGGAAAGTGAATTATTCTGCAGAGCTTTGAATGTAGCATGTTTGCATGTAGTAGGAAGAATTAATGGGTAGTTAAGCCTAAAAAGGCAAAATACAACATCAATTAAAGAAAATTAAGAAAATATTCAGTGCATTTCATTTTTTGTTTTGTATTTCTTACTCTTTTTAGGCTAGTGTATTTGATAGAAGATGAGATGAAAATTTCATGCCTAATCAACTCCTGGTAAAACACCACTTTACTTCTCAATACTGACCAAATGTCCTTATTAGGCAGAATATTTGATAATGCTGTCATGCTCAAGCAGCAGCTATTGTCAGTTAGCCTCATGAAACAGAATTTCTTTCCTTGAGGAAAACCCAATTAAGAGAATTCTGAATAGCAGTGAGTGGTCTGCTGCGCTCCTAATGCTATTGATCATGCAACAGTTTCCTTTGATGACTGTTCAATGCCCTAAATCAGGCCAAAGACTTCAATGAAGATAGCTGCTTTTTTTTCTTTCCCCGCCTCGATGTGAACACATAGGAAAAATGAAATGGTGATTGATTTTTTTTATTTTATTTTGGATTTACTGAAACCTTGTAACTGCTCATTTGGGCATTGGGTTCATATTCTACCTATGAAGGCCTACAATGCAAGCTAAAATCTGAAGGATTAATGTACAAATATCTATAACTAATATAAGAATAATGAAATAGATGTCTACAAATGAGTTCGATGATGCTTAATATGGTAATTGAACGTGGATATTATGTACATTTTACACACAGATTGGCATGCCTAAAGGTTTGGAATCAGAGATGACAATCTATGCTGTAATTCCAAGTAACAGAAAGCATCAGTTCCACACAACCTTTTAACAGTTTATTTCCTGACCTTCACTGTGGAAACCCCCAGATTTATTCTACCTTCTAAAATGCTATTTTTTAAATTTCAAATGTGGTTTGATAGGAGAATAGAAGAGTTAATTATGAATGGAAAATTGACCCATTGTTCTGAATTTAAAACACTTTTTCATCTTCTGCAAAATTCTCAGTTTTCTTATTACCAAAATCAATGTTGTCTGTCAACAATACAAAGGGTGAATGTCATTTACCACCCACTCACTTGTAGCAAGTGGTATCTTGATTTCATTTAATTTAGAACATCTAAAGCTGTCAGCGACTTGCCATCTGCTAAGGGTACCTGCTGTAGTCTGAAATGCTCTCTTAGCAATACTCAGGTTTGCTTATGTAAGAGAGATGGGGTTGCCTCATCTGTATTTTGACATTGTGTTTCTGTAGTTTTCACTTACATAAAAACTAAGCAACTTTTCAGTACGCAAATATTTCTGAAAGATGTATGCCCCAGCTGTTTTTTCATTGTTTCTTAAAACTGTTCTGAATGAGCACCAATTTGAAAGAATGCTACAATATGGAAGTCTAAATTTAATATTTTGATTTTAACTTCAACTTCTCAGTGCTAGTAAGTGTATATATAATATTCCATTTCGTTTTAGAGCACAGTGATCCGATTTGCTCAAAGGTTGATCTGTAGGCTAAATTGAGGGGAGTCACGCTGCAGACTTTCTCATGATAGAGAACTGTGTGTGGGGAGAGAGTTAAAATGCTTAGGTGAATGCTTAAATTCCTTATTATCTCATACCCTCAGTGCTGCATCTGACACCTTTTTATTTAATCAGTTCTCACTGCCTCTCCTGAACCATTTTTATTGCTTATCAGGTCATTAGAAATGGCTTAATCACTGTCTGTTTTTATAGCTCTCCTCTCAAAGGTCTTTACAAAACTGGTACCCTCGGATGTTTGTATATATAGTGCTGTGGTTGGGATACTGCCAGTGTTGCTCTTTGGATGCTTTGCAGTGGAGTGTAAGACCTTTAACACCGATCTATTTAATGCTAACAGCTAGTTTTGCTTTTTTAATAATTTTCTTTGAAAGCCACTGTTTTCAATTCTGAAAGTGACTTGCATGCCAGGTCTCTACTTCAGTGTCTCAATTTTTCCCTCCAGGAGCAGCGGGATACTGGGTTTTACTACATGAACGTACTATAGATCCCCTCTTTTCACAGGTACCTTCACAGCACTCTTTCTTTTGGCTCCTGCTGTCTGAAATTGCTCTCTTTCCATAACTAGTGCTTTCAGAGACTGTTTTTGTTTCAGTTGGATGTGTTTGCTGACCGTATCAATTTTTGTTTAAAATGGCCCATATGTGCTGTTAGCAAAGTAACCGTTTTGCTTATAGGTCTTAAGTTAAAGTGTCAATGTCAAGGTTAGTAAGGCTTAATATCTCTTGAAAAAAAATAATGAAAAAAAACCCCACAATGAATTAAATATTTCATAGAATTCCATTTAGGTTTGGTTTTTTTGGTTGGGGTTTCCCCCCCCCCCCCTTGAATAAATTAAACTGCACACTTTTATGGCGGGGGAAGTGAAAAGGAGTAGTGTAGAGGTGACAAAGGGCAGAGAATTCATTACAAAAAAAGTCACCAAAATGCATGCCAGATGAGAGCAGGATAACATGACAATACACAACTGAGACAAAATAGCTGGTTTTAAAACAGTTACAAGTTATAAAGCTACAGGTACCTTACGGTGGGTTTATGCTCTTACAGCTGCATAAACCTTTAACAGCAAAACCCACTTTTGTACAAAACTGTCCTGTTTATAGTTCTTATAGTATTCCAAAACTTGGCTAGATGAAATGTAAAGTCTGTGTGGGCCACATCATGGTAGACAGTTTTGGAGATGGATGAAGCATGGCAAGCCTGGTGTCATCAGCTACTTTTTCGGGGCAGGAGAGGAGAGAAATTCACTAATACCAAAACCTCTCGCTGAATCCTTGTGAGTAAAATAGAAATCTGTTGAACCTGTAATAAATAAAATTGCAGCTTTACTGCTGACTTTTCCTTTTCTGTATGCTAATGGACAATGCTCACATGTAGTATGTCAGCAGCTGCTTATTTTCTAATGTTATTTTCCTTGAAAGAAATGGCAACATGCTACTGTTAAAAGCCTTACCCAGTTGCTGAGGTAACAAAAGGACACCTCACCAAAAAAATTAAACCTTTTCATAGCTTACAGGTCAATGTCAGAAACAGGAGAGAATAACCATTTCAGAAATGGTTCTTGTGACCACTTCTTTATATGTCTAAATCAGAGCAGTCTGCACTGAGAATGTCTAATCTATTTGCATTTCGTTTGTTTATCAGTATTTCATCATTAAACCAAGGAATGCTTCTTTTATTTCAGCATACTAGCATGTTCCCAAACTACTGATAAATATTAAAAAAGAAAAAAAATAAAAAAAATTAAAAAAAAATCATAGAATGGTTTATGTTGGATGGGACCTTAATGATCATCTACTTCCAACTCCTCTTCCATGGGCAGGGACACCTCCCACTAATAATAACTTAAAAGTACTGTCCTTTGTGTGAACAAATACCTAGTATTTTGTGGTTTCCTTAAGTTGGTAGAAGTCACCTTTTTTTGAATATTATAACCATAGACTTGTAAGTGTTCCTCAAGCACCAGACTCTGTATGTCCTTCTTATGAACACAAAAAATAGTCTACTTCAATTCTTGCTATTTTTGCTGCAGTTTCATTTATTACGTGGGAATCAATATTCTTTCAGGTATAACTTGGTAATATAAAAATGAATAGTACAAGATACCTATTTTTGTGTAGTAAATAATAACAGGAGCCAGAAATGTTCTCTGTACTCCTGTTCCAAAATTTTATACTACTTCTAATTCACTACGTGAATCTCTTAATTCGGTTTCAATAAATTGCTTATGAGCCCCTTGAAAGCCAGGCCAATTTTATAATATTAGATGACAAGAACTTTCATAAAAAATAACTCCATTATTGTTCCTCATTAGTGAAGACATGTCAGACTTTATATTTGTTTTTTAATTAAGATGTTTTAAAGATGTTTTAAAAATTAGTTCTTTTGAAAGTTGACTGGTGACAGTTATTGAAAAGTTATTTAGGCCAATTTTGGTATTTCCTCCATTAATGAAGCAATTTACTGAATTATGAAGACCCTTAAGTGCATTCAGGGATTTCCAATTTAACTAATCTGTTTTTATTTGGGACATTTCAGATTCAGAGCAAGCTCTTTGATCTGGATTTTATTAGTGATAGTGTTTTACCATAGACACTTAGTTGGAAAAAGATCTTCATAGTCTTTATTCTTCCTTTTCTTCCACCAAGGTGCACCAGTGTTACCAAGGAAGGAAACCCCAATGTTGTCTTGGTTTTAAATGTCATGAATAATTAATGTACTACAACAGCTACATTTAAAGAATCCTCTCTCACTAAATAGTTTTGTGTTTTCACAGGAGACTGAAA
The DNA here is from genome assembly GCA_025331215.1 of Actenoides lindsayi. NCBI lineage: Eukaryota > Metazoa > Chordata > Aves > Coraciiformes > Alcedinidae > Actenoides > Actenoides lindsayi. Next base: position 24,698 of record WTSP01010735.1, on the reverse strand, counting down.
TATAGATGCCTTATTTTGGCAATTTGCATGCCTTTGGAATTTTGAGCTTTATTCTTGGGAGATTAATTTTCCTTGGTGGCTATTAGTTGCCTGAACTCACTTTTAGCAACTTGTCTCTAACCTGGTCTTTTGATCTGCTTTTTCTAGTTGCTGTATCCTATCACTCTGATAACGGAACATTATTTTGTCCAATATTACAAAAAAACCCCAATCCACAAAAACGAAGCACGACAAAACTATTCTCTTGGGTAATATATATGTTAAATTTCTCTTTTCTCTAAAATCTTTTATTTCTCTTTCCCTTCTTCTCTTGCTGTTGTTAGGGACCTGCTTTGTAAGAGAGGCTCCACACTAAGGTGCTACGAGGAAGGAATGAAGCCTGCCAGGTGTGGGTAATAGGAAGCAACAGATGTGTGAGGGAGCAGAAACCCTCAACCTCATCTAATGATAATACTACTTTTTGTACCATCAAGCTTCACTCTGCAGAGAAGGGAAAATCCTTTGTTGTTTTGGACAATTTTAAAAATACTTTTCTTTTTATGAAATCTGCTTTCTTTTCCCCCCACTGAAATATGTCAAAAATGCAGCCCAACAGCTCTTTCAGTCTCTGCTTTTCTCTGGTCATCTGAGTTAATCAATGCTGCCTCTATCCTCTTGAATTTTTGACTTAATACTTATAAATACAACTCTTCAAATACAAATTTGTCTATACACAATTTTCATCTGTAGAACTATAAAAAGAAACCTTGGCACTTTGTGGGGCTGTCTACTCTGTTTCATCTTGTTTTATTTCTAACCACTCCCAGTCCAGCCTTTACTACATTTATAATGTCCTTTTACTTTTGTATTGAGTGCTTTTGCTGTTGACCCAACAGAGATAAATATCACCCTATAGGGATTCAAGGAGATGGAATTTTCATGACCCCTTTCATATGTATGAGATTGACAGTGGTTGCTTTTCCTAAAAGAAACTGTGATTCAGCTCCTGAAACAAAGCACTCCCTCTTTTAAACTGATTTAAACCAAAGAACCAGTCAATAAAAGGAATTAAATTAGTGGACCTTGATCTTCTGTACTGGAATTAACTCTTTCATTTCTGACCGAGTAGAAGGTGGTGAGGTCAGGATGGACCAACATAATGCTTAGTACTTTTTTACGAACAAGACAAGGTGCTTGTAAGGATTTAATAGAATGCATAATGTTTTGTCAAACTGAATTACGTATCTTCAATGATTTGGTTTTTAAATGTAATACATTAGAAAGGAAGTCAAGTTGTTGATAACTAGAAAAGGCATGCTGTGCTTAAAATTAAAATAAAGTCATGTGTAGAAAGCTGAATACACACTTCTAAGTGAATTTAGGGGTATCTTTTTTAGTTCTCCCTTCAGGACAAAAGACAGCAATCTATACTGTAATCTCAAAAGACAGGTGCAGACAGGACTCAGCTTTTGTCTTTCTACAGAAATAGACTATCATTAATACCATCCATGCCAAAATTTATCAGCAGCAGCTGTCCAGCCAGGTAGAAGCAGCAGCTGTCACTATTTCTAAGAACAGCTTGTACATTTAAGGAACACATAAGACATTCCTAGTTCCTTTTATACTGGTTGCAAATACTTTTTTTTTTTTTTGAATTATGACAGACCTTAAGCTGACTATTGTTTATTTATAAGTACTGTTATGAGGAAAATGAAGGACATACTACTTGTGCTTGATATGGTCTTCAGTCTTCCCTTGTATTTCAAGGGGAGACTGACCATGCACTTGAACAGTTGCAAATGCTATTTTAGAGGTTATGTTTCAAAGTATTCTGGACAATGTTTGGTATACTCGGACATCATGATGCTGTTGCAGGGAATGTAAGGAACAGAGATCCCGGGGATATGCCTCTGTCTTCATTTACTAATAGGCATTTCTAAAGTAGGTATTTCTACTCAGGTAGACCAGAACAGTTTGAACAGTGTCAAACACCCGATCTCCTCTTAACTAAAACCAGAGTTTTTCCTTCTCTTCAACTGGGTTCTGTCATGCTATGAAAAATAAGAATCAGATAATCTGTGGAGCCCAACAGACTTGCCTGTCTGTTTTCTGTAGAAGTTGCTCATCTACAGTGATGATAGAGAAATGTAAGAGTGGGTAAATAAATGACTGTATACTACAGCTATTTGAAAAGAGAACAATAAGAAACAACCCTTGTATTTGTATCCTTTTAAGAGCTGTTTTTAACTGAAGTACGTTTGAAACAAATGGCACCAAAGTAGGATTAATTCAATTTTAAGTGATGTATTGCTCTAACATATACCTGTTTAAACTACTGGATGTTTCTTGGGGAAAAAGACAAGTAATGCAGGAAAGAGCATTGGGAGGAAGACTGTCAGTGGAACATACTTATGTACCTCATCTGCTGATCTGGTCTGTCGTTCATGCCCAGCAATCCCACAGAGTTCAGTGGGGTTGGGGGAATTCCATCATGCTGCTGAAATCAGGGAATGAAAAGATAGATCAAAGTATATGTTGAAGTCCAGGACATGTGAAATGCTGCAGGAGGAGTCAGGCTAGTTGCTTGATTTCAGACACCCTGGATTCCACTGTGACTCCAAGTATGGAAAATAATACTCAAAAGGCAAATCTGAAATTGAGTCCCTTCAAGACTGGAATTTTCTGAAAGTGCTGAACCTTTAGCAACATCCGTGGTTTAACTAGAGCATTCAAACATGAATAGCTTGAAGATCAGTTTGATTTTAAAGTGACGTAAGTAAGGATTAAGGTCCATAACTTTGCTGTTTCTAAGCTGGAATTCTCAAAATGGCTTTATGAAGCTCTAAGAATAAGTATAGGAACTCTTTTATCAGAAGCATATTTCCCTTATGGCATGTTTTCTGTATGATCTCTAGAAACAGTTCTATTTTTAGGTGTGTTATTTAAAATGTTATACTGAAGGCACATCTACGCATTGCTAAAAACCTCTCAGAATGTTTTAATAAGAATGATTTTAAAGCATTTTCTGGCTTAGTTGCAGCTAGAAATAACTGAAATAAGAAGCCATTAAGAAGCTAGTCACACTTCTTTAAAATTGATACTAAGCTGTTCATAACACATTCCGAACAAAATAACATACTTCATTTGTTCATTAGAGAATGTGCCTTGGAGAGAATGGATTTTACTGCAGTAAACTAAAATAGTTATGCACGGAATAAATACATGATAAAACAAGGAAGTAGAAGAATCTTAAAAACCTATATACCGTAAAATGTGAACCATTGTTCAAATAAAATGACTGGCTTAGTTGTTGTCCACATGAAAAATCTGAGTAGGAGCCTGTACTTACAAGTATCTTGATAGTGTGTGGGACTCTGAGATAAATGGAAGTACTGGCTTACAAGAAAATTATTATTTGACATGCATTTCATAGTTATCTTCCATAGTTGTCTTTCAATTCTTTCCTCACTGATGCTTGTTATCAGTAGTAATGCAGACATGACTGCTCAGTGCTGACACGCTACTGAACACAAGGTGCATGTCCGTTAAGACTGGATATACAAAACAAGACAAGCAGCAGCTTTTTCTGCATGTCCCAGTGTCATTGCAATGATGATATGGCACCATTGTGCACTGCAAGTGCTGTGAAGCTTTTAAAACTGAAATTCAGATCTATCAAAGTACTTTACTGAATTCAGATGGCAGGTGCTGCTGCCCTAATAGCTCCTCCAATGGACAGTAATCTGTGTGTGTTCATGTGCTCTTCTGTTCTTCTTGTCTGGTTAGCCTCTTGCATTGCCTGTCTTGCCAGCCTCAGGCTCAGCATTTCTTGCAGTCATGCCTTTGTAAAAGTAGATGCTTGCTCAGCCCAACCCCATCTCTCCTCATCCTCTAACCTAATGAACGTAAAGTAATAGTGACTTACTGTTTACTTTTGCATGGGCGTAGTATTATAACACACAGGCTTTAGAAATGCTCCCAAAATATGTTCTAGCCAGCACAGGAACATAAGACTACGCTGGCCACATCAACTCTATGCATTGTAGAAACCTACTAGCAGTAGGCAAAGATTTACTGTAGGAGTGATCCTCGTGCCCAGTTTGGGCAATGTGATGTTGGTGACTGATGCTGAAGGTGTTCTCAGAAAGTGAACAGCACACTGCAGGCAATCTGCAGAGCAAAGAAGTTTTGAATGTTAGTTCATTCTCCCGAGTGGTAAAACACACTACAGGAGCTACTGGTTTGCTCTGCATGAGAATCCTGATTGCTACTCCCTTCCTTGCCACGCAGTGGAGTGACCAAATATAAAGCCCCAGACTGTGCTGTTTCTTTCTTGTTTCACCAGGCCCTGAAGGGCTCTTATATTTAGATCTCCTTTCGGACATGCACTAAAGTTTAGTAAGTCCTTCAGAAGTACATAATGTGGAAAGTTGTATTTTATTTGAGGCAATTTCAAGGTGGTAGGGCTTCGTTTTCCTTCCCAGGCTCAAAGATTACACTTTTTGTCAAAGCATTTACTGCAGTATTTGGTTTTCTTTCAAATGCAGCATCAGTTTAGTCCCAGAGCAGATAGTGACAGCCACTCAAACCATGTGGCATCATGTGGGACACGGTGCACCAACCATCCTGCTGTTTCTCTGCTCTAATAGATGAGGAACCTGTGGGTAAATTACAGCTTGTGGTTCCTGATCACGGACATTGTAAGTGGCTGCACTGCAGTTGTCTTAGCAACAGCCACATCCCACAAGCTAAAGAACAGCTTCTTAACTCACAAGCAGCTAAAGAGACATTGATGCTTTGTCTCCACATGGAAAAATACATGCACACTGTATTAAGTGTTCTCCTCCCCATTAGAAATAATTTATAGGGAAAGCCTGTGATAAATATACATTTTCTCTTTTATATGACTGGCTTGCATTCTTTCATGCGCTATGGGACACTGTAACCCAAAGGATGTGTGCAGAGTAAACCTGCAAAAAAGCAAAATGCCCTTATGTTATCTGTCTGAACAGGGAGGTATTCTGTAGATATGAACAAAATCTTGCCAGAAACCTGATGAATTGCCACAGAGGGTGCATGTCAGGATTGACCTCATCCATGGACAGCTGATACAAAGGAAAGACTCCCCTAACTGTTGCTGGCTTGGAATCAGAGCTATGTGTATAGAATGAGCTTCTAGAATCCATTCGCTGTGAGAGAGACTCATTGAAATAATTGACATAGCCAGCAAAACTTGAATTATTCAGTTGCTTTTCTAATGCATATTTTTAAATATGTTGATTGTGTGAGGCAGGCAGTATGAACTGGGGTTGGGGGCTGTGGAACTGTGCCTGAGACAGTTTTGTGATATAGCAATGTCTGTTTGCTGTGCTTTTATACTGTGCTGAAAGGAGAGTGATTACACTCATGACTGGATAATTTTCAAAGATTTTACTGGGGATTATTGGTTTTACTTCTCTAATAAACATATAATTAAACAATGCCTCTATTATTGGATCCTAGTCTGCTTTGTACACAATGGATTTACAGCATGTCAGTAAATATTGAAACTGTGATGTGGTAATTAAGATTTACATAAACCTTCTCTGTGAGGAGGACAAGAGATTTTTATTGTGAGACTCAGATAAGTGTTGTAGTGGTAGGAAACTATCTGAATGTGAAGAGGAAACGCTGGCTAGTTCATACCTTTCTCCCCAGGTTACCTAGTTTTGCTCAAGGTTTTAGCCTTAACTATAGCACAGTGTATGCTTTGAGGGAACAGAAGTCCTGCTCCAAGTCTAGGACAGTACTCCCTGACATAAGCCAAGGTAAATGAACATCTAATCTGCAATCTAAGAGATAACCTTGAAGCCAGGAGGACATCTTTGGGAGCTCTCTCCCTCTACTACACTGTGATGGCTCTATTCAATTTGACATGCCCTGAATTGTCAAATGCATTCCTCCAAAGGATTTGAGCTGAGATGTTCAAACCTGACGTTTGATTAAAAGCACAGCATACTTCATTAGAAATGATGAACCTTTCTCAGGAGACAAAGAAAAAAAATAAATCCTACAAGATATTAAATTATCAAACAAACTGCAGTTTAGGTACCATATTTTATGAATGTTTTGTGATACTTGCACATAAAAAATGCAGATCTTGACAGAACTAATATGTTCAGGTTAGTTCATTTTAAGTACTAATCAGCCTTACCCAGTGCACATCCCATCAATTTTCTTAGCTGGGGAAACACATAAGCAGTATACTGAGTGCGTGCATGTTGCAGTTTCATTTAGATTAGATTATTATTTTAACTTGATGTAATATGATGTAAGCTGCTCCTGAGATTTGAACAATAGGTCCCAGCAATGTAAAATGAAGACGGACATTCTTTATCAGTGTGTCATTTACCATAAGTTCTAATGATATCCCCCCTTCGGGGCTACTTGGGAGGAACGGCTGATCTCTAACATGTATTGGAGTGAGTAGGATTCAAAGGTGATGTGCCGATTCCCATGGTGGACAGCCCTAACAAGGTTGAAGGACATTGAATAAAGATGGGTGTAGGGCATAAGGGTACAGTTAGTTATGTGTTTCCAGTCATAACACTGACAGAAAGCAGCTACACAGTATTTATGCTCGCCAAACCAGAGTACCCTATGCAATCTTTCCCTGCTGGTCTCACTGCATGTGTGTCCACACGCTTGTTTGTTTTGAAAGCTAAGTTTTATGTGGAGAAAATTTTACAAGCCTGCTGTGTGTCTGTTTGCTTTCTTATCTCTAATAACTGTTCAAAGCAGTAGCCAGTATCAAGTGAAAGGAGCAACAGAGTTCTCAGCAATAATGACACTCTTACCAGCTTTGTGGAAATGGGCAAGGGAACCAAAAAGCCCTGGAAATGGTCCCCCTAAGGGAAGGTGGCAGTGTGAGCTCTCATGCCAGCTAGTGTGCAAGGCAGGAAGACTTAAGTGCCCCAACGGTTAGAAAAGCTTCATCCTGAGCACAAATCTATAGCAAACCAGGATTTCATTAATCCTGGTGCTCACAAAACTGCTCTTCATACAACTGCTGTTACCTAAGGTCAATCTGAATGGACCACTACTGGGAGACTCTGATAGAAGCACCTATTGCACATTCAAGGAAATTACATTGCTTTGAGTAAATATATTTTCTTTGGAGATTATACTTCTTATATAAGAGATTAAGTATTAAGGATCTTTGAATTTACCTTTGGAATCAAATAATGTCTAGAAAGAGACCATACCCAATATGCAAGGTCTTAACTATGTTGTCTCAATGATCCCTTAGTGCTGTTCGTGTAAGTGAGATCATAACTATTTGTCAGGCTTTCCAGAATGAAGAATCTAAAATTAGATTTTGAATTTATGGCTGCTAATTATTGCATACAGTTTAGTTATTTTCTTTGGGTTAATAGATAGGTATGCTCTTGATTTTAAAGCACTACCTCTTGCTGATAGCCTGTTCATTATCAAACATATGAAACAGAAATGAGTCTGGTGGGAGGAAAATGAGAGTTAGAGTAAATATTAAGGAAAATTAGACAGCACTTACAGTTACGTAATTTTGATTTCTGAATTGTTGCTGCAGTAACATCTACTCAACTAACTAGGCTTTTTCCCAAGGTAATTTGCTTTCTCACTCAAACATTAACATCAGCATTATAAGATAATTTAACTCTTATTTTTGTCAAATTAAGGTGCTTTAAAAATTATTTTATAGATAGTGCTTTGTGAAGTCCATAGAACAAATTATGTAATTATTACATTACGCTAAAAATGTGAGTTTCATACTAATTATACTATAGATTTAGTCCCTGGATTTTTGCCATAGTTCATTCTATAATACTGCTCTTCTGGGAATTGAATCATTTGGTACCTGATTGCACTAATTACCGTTGAACTTTAGAACCTTTAATGCAGTGAAAATTCAAATATTTAACATGGGCTGATATTTGCAGGATGAAAAGCTGGAATTTACACAGAAATATGATATCCAGTTTCTTTCTGTAATAATGTCAATAACTAAGAGTTAACTCTTATTAATATTTAGTACAGTAGTAAATGTAAGGATTCAACCTTATAATGTCATAATTATGATCAATAATACCTTGGCCCTAGATGAGATTTTCTGCTCATGTTCATTCTTTGTGTAACCTGATGTGGGAGGGAAGGAAGAAGCAATCAGCTAATGAACCAGTTTATAAATATCTAATACACAAGTTGACCTATTTAAAGGATTGTGAAAGGGAGGTTATTCTAATGTCTAAATGTAGCCAACAGTTTCCATCCTATCAATAGTACAGAGAATTATTTTCTACTCCCTAATTCCTAACAAGAATGAAAGAAAAGCTTCTGATGCTTAATGGCATGTGAAACTATGAACTTCCTAACTAGTGGGCTATTTTCAGCCGTTGTATTTATGTAGGTAACATTAGATGTCTTTACACTAAGTCATTTTGTATTCAGCTGCCTTTTCCCATTACACATTTACCTCTTGATGTATGGCTGGGAAGTGTTGTTTTGCTTTATGAGCCTCATTTATGAGAGTATTCTGTTAGAGGCCAAAGCAGACGCTTGCTATCAGGAAAAGAACTGGAGAGGAATTTGGGTTCCTCAACCAGAAACAGAGTATGATGTTCCCAAGTATCTCATCTGTAACTGGTGGTTTACATAAACTTTCCCTTACCCATTTTATTATTGTTCAGAACATGTCACTGAAATTGCTTTTTTGCTCACCCTTCTGAGTGTCACTTAGTGGTCCAGATCCCTTAATTCTCACTAAAAACAGTCTAAATACTTTTGTCTATCATGACCACATTTTTGAATATTCTCTCTAGCACACATAAATGCCATCTTCCATGTATTTTGAGTTCTTTCTGAAGTCTTTAAGTATGCTACCAGGGATAATATCTATCTTGATGGCTTTCTGTTTTAATAATCTGGATTAGCTATTTGCAGGAGGCTCAACTGCTGTAGATTTTTCCAAACTTTACTTCCGTTTGTACTTGGACTTGTCCTTGTCTTACTAAATCACTGGACTGGTCCCAGATCTTATCTGTATATTGCATGACTAATTTCAATGGGTCATCATTTTCTGATAAAGCAACCTGTGTAATTTGTGAACATTTGCGTATCACATAAACCCAAACTTGTCTTTTCCCAGAACTGCTAGCATCAGCACTACCTCTAGGTAAAACTACAAAACCTTTTTTTTTCCCCTTGTAAAATGTAATTTGATATTTATGCTAGCATCGTTGCTTCAAAGACATGTACCACTTTGAAGCTAATTCAGGTATTGGGCTAATTCAGCATCTGTAATAGCTGATCCATTCGAATGATCCAAGTATTTCTAGATGACTGTTTCATTGAAAAATTTGCTGATCCCTAGAAATAGAGGGTGGGACTCCTAAATCTATTTACTGCTACTGTTCTGCAGTCTCTTTCACAATGGTTATGTGACTGTTGTTTGCCCAGCCAAACGTGGACTGGACATGCAGTGTTGCACACTGCTTGCTGTCGCTGTGGCCTTGGTGGGGACAGTTAACCTTGCAGAACCTCAGTTCCCTGCTACAAATGAGGATAATGGCTCTTTTTTTACCTCATGGATGTAAAGGTGCATCTTGGAGGTTGTAAGGAACTTGGTCGTTGTGCTATGGTGATGAGGACCAGATAGAGAGCCTTTTAAGCAGAAAATTAAATAAAAATATTCTCTTGTATCCAGATGTGGAAAGATGTCCTAAATGCATCCCAGTTACCAAATTCCTTCTGTGTCCCTGAAAAATCAAAATGAAAGCTGAATGTAAGGTGCTATTAGTCCTTAGCTTGAGAATCATGAGGCAGAGAGAAAACCTACTATAGCACCTGTGCTGGAGAGGAAGAGGGCTAGACAGAATTTATGGTTCTGAGTATAGCTAAATAATACCTTATAACAAAGAAGAGTCATACCCAGGCATGTGTTGGATATTTACTTTTTGCAACATTCCAAACACTAGTAAGTAATTGCTAATGCAGTGTAGGTGATGCTGACATAGTGCTGCTTCTGGAATAAATCTTCAGGAGAGAAGTTAACAGAAAACTGATGAGATTTAATGAGTGAGCTGTGCCAGATGCATACTGTAAAACTGTTTGCCTCCTGTGCATGTATAGCTTTATCCTAATCACTTCTTCACCAAAAATATTCATAAATATGCTCTTCCCACATTACAAATAATAGTATGCATTCACATAAAGAGTAAGGCAATCGGTTATGAAAAGTCCTTCAGCTGCAAAGGACAGGGTTGGGTTTTTTTAAGGCAACTCCTTAAGAAATTAGAGTTGGTTGAAGAGCTAATCAAACAGGTATCCTGCACCAGCCTCTGCACTGGTGAATACTTCAGGGGAGCCAAGTGCCATGGCCTGAAGGGAACCATGAGGCACTCTCACACTCAACAGTGGTATCATCACTGCTCTTCTTACTGTTACTTAATCTTTTTTTCAGAACTTTGGTTTTTAGCACTAATGATAAGGAGAAAAATGCTAAATCTTAGATATTTTTAAAATGCATTTAAGGTTCAAATTTGGCATGCTAAGTACATACTACTGATTTTCTGCTGTCTCCTGAGAAACTGGAGGGTCTGTCTATAGTCACTCTCATACTTGATGCTCTGTCACTTTGTTCTTCTTTGACTTCCCCAAGCTAGACTAATTGGATGGCTCTGAAGAATGCAGGGAGTATTTTGGCTTTTGAAAATGTTCTTCTTTTCAGGCTGCTTTCCAACCTTTCCTCCCCTGCTTAATGACCCATTCAAAAAATTTCCAATGAAATTCTTAGACTAGATTTACATAAGATCATTAGAGTATTCCAACTCCTTTAGTTTAAAATATTCATGGCAGTCTCATATTGCTGGCTTCACAGAACCAATTTCAGGCAAAACTCCCATCAGCTTCACTGAATAAGGATGGCAGGGTAGAACTCTCATTGTCAAAAGCTCAAAAGCTTCAGCTTTGGTAGCTGTACTCCATGTCAAGTACCAATGCAGATAGTGCTTCATTGCACATTCTGCTCACTCCGTTGAGTTGGGGAGAGGCAGGTTAGAAGCTTTTTATTGTCCCCAGTCTTTGAAAACAAATAGCAAGAACTTGCTGATTTAAATCTCAGCCTCCGAAGACTTTTCTGTATATCATTTGTAAACACTGGGTTTGCAGATTGAAAAGTAGAGCACTCTATGCATCATTATATTAAGAATTCTGTGCAGATTTGTAGCTTACTGGTCTATTGTAATACTTGCTTTGGACAATTTTAGAATGGCAAGAGATGCTGTCCTGTGAAAGGGTGGCTTGACTTGTCCACAGAAACGGTAGGAAATTTTTATATACGAGGTGCCTCTTAGCTTAAGCGGGACAGTTTCTTTTCAGCATCAGTGTAGTATAAACAGTTTCTTAGACCAGCAGGGAGGAGAACACACTCAGGGCCTGGGGTTGGAAGGGTCACTCAAGGGTCAGAGCAACAGAGCAAAAGAGGAAGGATTTGAATTCTCTGCTCTTGCCAATAGTGCTCTCTACATAGCGATTGTAGCAGCTGCCTGTAGCAGTAAACATGCTATGGGCATCCCTGGAGTGGGGCACATCCCTGTGGTACGACACTGGCCCTCGTTCTTGAAGTGTGTGCCAGCTCAACAGCATACGGGGCCTCCAATTCCCTGGTTCCTCTTCAGTCACTTCCAGCGTTTGCGCCCAGCAAGTCCAGATGCAGAAATGTTTTGCTCATTATTGTCCAGTCCTTCCTATTCCACAATTATTGGCTTAATGAACAACCCAAGATGCAAAGAAGAGTCTCTGGAGAGCAGTATGATGTAAAATTCCCACCATCTTAAAAATTTATTACTGAAGCAACTGTGCTTGGATATATTTTTAAAATGGAAATTAATAATTTAAAACTGTTTAAAATATATGAATGCAACTTTAAATTAATCGGGTTTTGTGTACATTGCGTGGCAAATAAAATACATTTCAAGGGGTTTTGTTAACAAAACTTGCCTTCCCTTTCTTCTTGCCACAGAAGCAACTTCTGAAAAGACTTTTACTGATGTTTCCATAAAACTGAAGCATGCCCTTCGTCCTGTCTCCCAACCCCTGCATTTCAAAGCAGCGGGATGCTTTTAGCCATACCACAAGCAGATGAAAAAGGGATTTGGCTCAGCAGTTACCTGAGAATAAGGGAAGGGTGTTCAGTGAGGGCAAATACCCTCTGCACACATGCCCCTGCTGCCTGTGACCCTGACTGTCTTCTGGGGTGATGGCAGAGCCGCTCTGTAGGGAATGCAGAAGCTGGTGGTAATGGGGAAAAAGAAAAGGAGAGTGGGTAGATGCTGGAGTTGGGTAGGTGTGGGCAGCAGCCAAAGTGGTCTCCTTGAGCTGCAGGGATGAAGGAACAACCAGCTGCAGGATAGGCAGATATGGAAAGGAGGGCAATTTTATTTGTGTACAGTATTTGTGGCTTTTTCTGGGGAAGTGTACTGTATACTCTGCCCTAGATAGCTGACAAAACATATTTTAATGCCTATGGTAATGGATGACACCTTGATAAGAAATTAGTCAGTCAGAAGCTCAGTTTCTGAAATTTACTCCTGTCTGTTTTTTAATGGTGTGAATATTGAAGCCTAACTTGCCCTGCAAGGTCCATTGAGTGCGGGCTTCTGTTCTCAAACTCTACTGTAACATTTTCCCTTTTGCAGAAAGAACTAAATATCTGTTGAGTCAGAAAGCATGTGGCTGACAGGGATGTGCAAAATTCAGGCTGAACCTCTTTAACTTTGTGCAAGGACAGGATTTTAGGTCATCTGTATCTAAAGCGGATGCCACACTTGTCAAGACAGTCTTCCTGACTCTCTCTTCAAAAGCTGAATTTGAGGTGGAACAAAAAACAAAGGGGTGTTTCCAGTGTTTGTCTGTCAGAATTGAAAGCAGCAGTTTACGTACTCTAGTTTGAACTCCTGTGGTCACAGAGATTAGGAAAACAAAATAGCTAAAACCTTAACATTGATTTAAAGTATAAAAGCTTATAACTGATTTAACTTCACTGAAAATGACAAGGAGGCCTAGAGAGGCCTCTTCATTTGCTTCATGAAATCATTATGGCTTTAGCCATATTAACATTTACCGTGCTCATATTTCTGTGCAGAGCTTGTAAGCTCTGGAGTATGTGAAGGTAACCGTCAGTGTGAATGCCAGCGGGACCTGGCGCGGAGGGCTGGCACTGCAGGGAGCCTTGGGGAAGGACCTGAGCGATGGGAGCCCTGGTGTGAGGGGCATCAGAGGGCGGTGCAGGTGTGGAGTACACAGGGCAGTTTTGTTCCTATCCCTGGAAATCATGAGTGTAATCCTACCTGTAGTTCCTCTAAACAACTCATGACTTTTCAGTTATGAGTGAAGAGCAGCAGGATGGAAATATGGTTATATACTTCTGATAAATTGGTCTGTTTCTCCTCTCTTTAGATTAAAAAGTGAGATTGCATTGAATTCAGCTGCTCTCAGAGACAGCCCCATACTGAGAGAGATCTGTTTCATTTTATCCTAGCAACTCAGAGACTGGGGTATTTTCAGATAACCTTAAACTTAATTTTCTATCTGCCTGGTATTTGGACTCATTCTCATCATGGTTTTAAGGACATCATTCAAGAACTTCTATGTTTTGCACATTGCAACAGTTTTGGAAAACCAGGTAGAACATATAGGATAGGAAAGTGATCTTATGGGTACCATCAAGGATTAAAAAAGCTAAATTTTACAGGTTTCCCTATATCTGTCAGTGATCGTGTTTCTGTTCCTATAGCTCATGAAAGGTAACAATTTAAGGCCTTATAAATTAGTTCTGGTAATTTATGAATTATTTAATTTCTTATATAATCTTATTAAGCAGCATATTTTTGATAGTGTCTGACAAATGAGGCTATTGGATCAGTTGACTGCAAGATTGCCATAAATGACAGTGAAGAAGAGGTATTTCTGATGGTATCTGCATATACTCTGGTATTTAGATGAAAGCAAAAATGAACTTATCTATAGATCACTGGGTAGGAAATTATTAACTGTCAATCATGTGACCTGGTTAATGCCAAGAAGCCCAATCTTCTGTTACTGTTCACATGAAGTCTGACATATTATTGATTTATTTAGCATTTTGATATTAGCAAATATGTATGTCTAAAAGAAACTGTCCAAAATGTAAGCATAGAACACAAAGGTTTGTATCGATGATACAGCACTGCTAAATGTTCTTGGCTAACAGAGCATGCCTGACTGACATTGCATATCTGAAAGGAAACTACATGGTAGGACTGGGTGGGGTTTTTTTGTTAAAAATAAATAAAACCTTTTCAGAACAAATATTCTCTACTATCAAGCCAGAAAGAACATTTCCTTGTAAAGCTGGCTAACATGTACAATGTGCCTTACTCTCTGAAAAAGGCATTACCAATTCTTTGCATTAAACTATGTTTGACAAGTGGAACAGTAGTATTTGGCATTGTATTATAATCTACCCATTTTGACATTAGAAGTTACAACAATTTACAGAACTTAAACAGTGAGCTATTAGAAAACAAACATCCATCTGGGAGCACAGCGGAGAAAACAAAATGATGCATTTAAAATATTATTTAACATGACTTTATTCTAAGCCAAGTGTGACAAACAACTGTTGCCAACATCTCATCCTCTCTTGTAGCACCGACTCATAAACTATCATCACATCTGTTGTATTAGTAATTGTAATAACTATGCTTGTGATAAATGATCGCATCAAGTTTTAATAGCTTTCCTAATGCTCACAAGAACGGTTGCATAATGAGGTTACCTTTCCTTAAATTTATTGTGAGAAAAATGTTGCATGCAGTGTACTGAAAAAAGTCAGCTTCCTATCAGAAGAACAACTTCCAGAACAACTACTTTGCAGCAACAATAGTGAAGCAGCAAGCAAGAGAAACAAAGCTTCTCAGAAAAACCTCCTTTCTGAAGGCAGAGAAGGACTGTGAGCATGAGGTATTCTAGTGTGCTTCAGAGGCAGCAGCTTATTTATAACTTTTTCTTACTGCTCAGTTTACATGGTAAATGTCAAAGACAAACCCAAAACTAAATCAGAAGAATAACAATAAGTAATGTCTCCTAATCTTCCCTATACTAAAATCACTGTTTCTTACACCATTAGAAACTTTTTTGCACTATACATACTGTCTATACAACTAATGCCTCCATTTTTTAAAATGAAAGCGTACCTAAAATATACCGCAGGCCTGAAATGTCTGCAAGAAGTTATTTGAATTTAGTAAGTTCTTTCACGTATTTTTAACAATAGTAGGAGATTCTTTCCTCTGAAGCGAGGTTCTTGCACAAAGCTCTCAGGTAGGGATTGCCCAGGATACGGTGGATGTACTGATGGTTTAAGAGAATGTGGCTGTCGCCATATGCTGTCCAGCCTCACCTCCTTGCACATTTTACTTCTGGATTCACCTCTTCTCTATGTAGGCTGATTTTCTGTAACATACAAAATTTACAATCATGTTCCTTAAGACTTTCAAATTTAATTTTTTGTAAGCAATTTTAGCCCTTGTCAGAGACACTGATAGTCTGAAAAAAGGCCCGTTAGGAGTTTTCTTCTAGCCAGGCTGGTGGCTAGGATGAGAATGTACCTAGCAGTGCACGCTGTTTCAGAGGCTCTTGCATTACACTTAGTGCAGAGAAAATGAACACGGATAGCTGTGTGTACTCAGTGGATCAGATTCCAATCTGTGTTGCAACAGTTTAGATCTGTTTATACTGGTATAAAAGAGATCACAGTCTGGTGGTTTGATCTATGCTATGCAGTATTAGGAGAAGCTGAATTACCCAGTGCTTTGGGTTCTGCTATCGTTGTCACAGAGAATCTGTACAAATGGTGTATTTATAGTGTAGCAATTCAGTTGTGTGTTATTTAGGGGCTGCAGTAATACCATAACAAGTGCAAGAGCAAAGATCAATAGCTGATGCTTGAACCCTGAGATGTACCTGCTTTTATAAACCTGGAAATACTTGATTCTATATGGTTTTACATGCAGAAAAGCCAGTCAAACTAGCACTTGGGATGGAAAAGAAATGCTTAGGTAGAGAGAAAACGAGAAAATTCTGGGTTTCCTGGGCTTCTGAAGCATGCTGTAAAATGCTGGGAAAATGTTAATGTTTGATCCATAGGTCAAATAGAATATCTAAATACAACATAAAAGATTATATTTACGATACAGACTCTTCAAACATATACCTAGTTCAAGACAATAAAATGATGTGAAAACTATTAAGGCAGGACTAATTTAGAGGCTACCTTGAAGCAAGGAGGCATCCTGCAATCACCAAAGGGCCACACAGAAGGAAATTCGTGCTGGCTGCTACCAGTGCATGCCTATTATCTGCTAGTGGACAGGGCCAGGCATACCATTTCCATGGCTCTAGGTCTGCTGTTCATCCTTTGTCCAGAGACACTGCAACACGCTGCACAAAATCTGTGCCCTGGCAACTGAGCAAATTAAGCAGGTGTATCATTTATCAACCTACTGATTAATCCATTCACCCTAATACATTAGGGGACAAAAGACCCTTTGCTTTTTCTTTACAGTTTGATTGGTGAATGTGTGCGTGTACGTGCAAATCGCAGAGACACAAGTGGCTTTCACACTCATGTATATCATATATTATAGTAAATTGCATAGCCCACTGGTAAGTATGTTTATCAATTTCCCTAAGGCCTCACTCATCTCTTAAGGACTTATTTTGACTTTCCAAACCACTGAACTGCTCTGACTAACCAACCTTATTTAAATTAACCTGACAGATGTGAAAAAAAAAAAAGTATTTTTTTTTTTTTTTCAGCCGCAAACCAAACTCATTTCTGCAGCAGCAACTTCTTATACATTTTAAATGCTGTGAAAAAGCACCAATACCTTAGAATAGGGCAGGCTGGCAAACCTGATGTCCTGGGAATGATCTCTTTGGCAAGCCCACACTGAGCATGCTTGCTTTTTCAACTCAGCTCCAGACTGGCCAGCATGGGAATAGTCTCTGTAGACCAGCAAATGCATCAGCAAGCAGCCTGGACTGCCAGTTTTGGGGCACAACAGAGTAATTAGCAATTGCTGGTCCTGCTGCTGTAGATGGTGGGGGGAATGCAGAGATGTCCCAAGGCCGGAGTAGCTTTTTAGGTCAGGAGGTTAGATGGAAAGGAACTAGATAGACCAGGGGGACTGGAGGCTCGAGATAAAGAGGCTATTGCCATGTGAGATCTACAAAGGAGAGGAAGGAACATGGCAATTATCTGAAGGGGGGAAGCTGTGGCCTGATATCAGTAATTTGAAGTCTTTAGTAGCTTACGTGATCTTTTGATGTGTGTCCCTGTGGCAGGGCTTGCCCTGGAGCAGAGTGCCATCCTGTTTCTACCAAGGAAGCTCCTCCTTTTTTTTTGTTTTGTTTGTTTTTATCGCAGTGATGCCAACCGTCACAGAATTAAACCCATTGCATTACCTATCAAGCAACTTGTAATTTAAATTTCATATGCTGCCAGTAGAGTAACTTGTTGAAGTTGCCAGGCGAGTGACCATGCCCACGGTGAGCCCAGCACTCCAATCTCTCACTAAGGGAGGGAGCACTGGCACTGCTCAAGCCTCCCTTGGCAGGCTGGCCAGCGGGCAGCCCCTGTGTTTTGCTGCCAGCTTTCCCTGCAGCGCCTGGGCCGGGGAATCTACAGGTGAGCCAATTCTTTTGGTGACAGTTGGGAGTGCTGGCATCGTGCCACGTGGCACCAGCTCTGGTTGCTTCTGGACAGGATGCAAAATGATTGATCAGCACTGAAAGCGTTTGCGTGCGCTTCAGGGCTGCTCGTTACTTTGTTCCGTATCTCACAGTTTTGGGAGCGCAGTCCTGTTAATTGCTCTACCTCTGGCTTGTTTATACATGAATCTAGAGTGCCTAAAGAAAATACTCAATACTTCTGCTTTGGCATCCTCCACAGATGGACTGAGGGAGGTCTGCGATGCACAAGCGTTAGGACTGAAGTCAAGAAGAGAAAGCATGCTGTGGGCAGTGTCACCAGTCATTTGATAAGGATGTCATATAACTGACTATACTGATAGTTGTCTGATTTGAGTTTTTCAGTATCCTAAGCTTGGACTGATTCTCAAGTCTTCAATTTAGAAATGCAAAGAAATTGTCTTTGGTGCTACCCCAGCACTATCCCTTTGCTAGCAACAATGCCACTTGTTCAGCAGAATATACACCTGATTTCAGCTGTTTAAAAAGAAACTAAAAAACCAAAATGTTCACTTGGCAAAATTGCCTCTTCCTCTCCCCCCAACTAATCTACTGAACAATGTATTTTGAAATAATTTAAAAAAAAAAAAAAGCTCGACTAGATATTCTCAGCATGGAAAATTTTAAAGAATATGTTCTAAGCTAAAGTACACACTCTTATAAGGCAGTGCTGGGTAACTGCAGTGACATGATGCTCATCTTCACTTACTCCTCAGTTTCAGAGAAGTCCAGGTGCCAAAAATTCTTCTCATGCAAAATGAATCTGTTTATCATAAATAACTGGTTCACGAAGGAGAATAGTATAAAAAAAAAAAAGTAAGAAAAACTAAAAGAAGAAAAAGATGGTTTTGTGCTAGCAGTATAAAACTGGGATTAGGGGGTTCTTGACGCTACTTTTGTTTTCCCACAGATCTTCTGTATAAAGTG
The DNA here is from genome assembly GCA_025331215.1 of Actenoides lindsayi. Classification (NCBI taxonomy): domain Eukaryota; kingdom Metazoa; phylum Chordata; class Aves; order Coraciiformes; family Alcedinidae; genus Actenoides; species Actenoides lindsayi. Next base: position 5,984 of record WTSP01010735.1, on the reverse strand, counting down.
ACCAAATGACTGAATATCCCTTCATTGGTAACGTGGGGACACTCATAGCATGGTTGAAGGCTTAATTCATATTTGTGAAGCACTTTGAGACTCAGATTGAAAGTGCTGTTAGTACATTGTACTGTTATTAATTATTAAATCATAATTGGACTCTGTGGATGTCTCACAGCTGGCACTGCAAACCCAGGGATTTTAAATAGCTAGCCTCTCAGAATAAAGCTTGTTTGACAGAACAGCAAGTTTTAAAGTTGATTATTTGGCAAGGCTGGGCTTCAGACAGACATTCATAGACAGAGAAGAGATTTTGGCTCAGTAGGTTTAGAGTAAAGCTTCCAAAAGATTCTAGAGATTTGGGATATCACTATGTAAGCGGGGCAGATGCACACGAAATCCTTCGGTATACTCCAAAACTATATTGATGTGAGGGACACTTCTCTTTCTGTTTGTGAGGTGCTGCCCTGAGCTGGTTTATTCTAACAGGCATATCTGTAAACATTGCGTGGGTAAATCTGTAAAGTCTGTGTTCCTTTGAAGCCAAATGAACCTAAATACATAATGCATTTTTTTGAAAACCCTTCTTTTTTTTTTTTAAAAAAAAAAGGTAAGTATTAAAGTTTTCATGCTCTCAAAAATGCAAGGAAATCTGAACATTGGATTGTGCTTCATTTATTAGGTGTTGTTCTACTGGTGTTAGATAAGGAGGAAAATTATGCAGTGTGGATATATTTTGAAAGGAAGGTTTCATTTGGGTGTGTAAGAATATATCTCAGTGTTTTAATATGCCTCATGAGTTTTAATGCAATTGTAATAAATAAATAAATAAATCTGTCTTTTACAACTTTAATTTTTGTTTCTAGCTACGTATTGCTGTAAACGACAGTAATTGAGTTCCAGCAGGTACCCTGTGCCTTAGGTTCTTCCTGTGCCAGCTGGCGAGAAATATTTATTTCATATATGCTGCAGAAGCTTAATTCATTTATATTTGGAGGGTGTTTTCAGCCCTTTGGATAGAAGGGTAAATATTCATATTTCAAACTCATATTGAAGAAAGAACACTTTTAAAAATCTTTTTGCTCTGTGATTTCTGGTCGGATGAAAACCACTTTTCTCCTATGCAGACAGATGGGAGGTGCTACTGCAGCCCATCAGTGGGAGCTGAGGCTGATCAGTAGTAGCTCTTATGACGAGAAACAATATTTTGCATGTGTAGCATGGAAAGGATATTGAATAAATAGTCTGTAGAGAGAGATGAAATGTTAACAGTTGCTGCTATAAGTCTGCAGTAGTTTGTACCGTTAGGAATAATTTGCAGTTCAGTTTGGTGGAAGTAGTACTAATGGACAGAAATTTAAACATAATTGTGCAAGGAATTGTTATGCAGATTTCACCTTCCTTTTTTTTTTTACTCACCCCCCCCGCCCCCCGCCCCCGCACTCCCCCCCCCCCCCCGCCCGCCCCCCCCCCCGCCCCCTACCCACAACATGTTGCTGACTGAGAAAACAAACAACACTGTCACATTTGGAAAGTCAAAGCAGAAAAGTGTCTCATTTGTAGAGCGATTCATTTCGATTTTCATCTTGCTGCTGTCACTGAGGATACATGAACAACAGCAGTTGGTATTATCAGGAGACCTAAGCAGACCTGTTTCGTTGGCTGACTTGACAGCTGTTCCATGAAAGAGATTCATGCTCACAAAATCAGAAAAGTATGAAGACCAGATTTTCTTTTTAACCCTTTCGTGGCTCACTGTACCTGGGTTATGCTTTAATAAAAAAATCAAAGGGAAGGATTGGGTTGCCGTGCAAAACAGCGGAGGGATTTAATTTAGCAAACTACCCTGTGTTTCCTATGTAACACCCCTTAAAGCAGTGTCTCTGACCTTCTTTGGATCTGCACAGCCATCTGGGGAAATTAAGCAGAGGGGCCTAATTCCCCTGTGACTGCAAACAGCACCCAGCAGGGAAGAGGTTTGCACTATTCTCCTGAATGCTCCATTTCTCAGGTAACCTGGATCCTTTTGTCAGGCAGCTTCTTTTCCTTTAAATCAGTGAATATGTAAATATTTAATTGTTTATTTCCTTTTAGTTTTCTGCTTGCTAGCTTTGAAAGAAACATACTGTTTTAGGAGATTTTATTACCAGGTAGTTGCGCTTTCTAAACAGTGAGGATCTCCTGGTATAGTGCTTTGAACTTGGCAGTTTTGAGATGTATTTCCTAACACAACATCAGTCTGCATGCTGACCCCTTGGTACCAATGTGATTTATGCAGTAGAAAACCGTTTTTCTCAGTTATTTAGATGAGAGGAACTTTAATATCCGTTTGTCTAACAGAAGTGGTACTGATTGCACTGCACTAACATGCTTTGGTGATGCCATTTCATTTATCTCCTGCTGCAAAACTCTGCAAGTTTATCATACGTTACCAGGAAGTGTTGTTGCTGTGAATTGTTGAAGTCAATGGGAAATAAAAGACTCTGGAATGAGTCTCCATGAGAAAGTCAGTCAAACTTCATATAAAACTGTGCTCTGTCACAAATGCATACGCCTCACCAATTACACTAGAAGGATGCCAGATTTCAGTGAGTGTTTAGCTAGGGCTGTGGAGTTTGGCTCAGGCTACATGGAAGACAAAACGCAAACTAATTGCAGTGCATGAATGAAACCAGAGCAGTTCCTTCCAGTTAGCTCAGCCACTGCTCCTGGGTACCTCTTTTTCCGAGTCTTTGGAAAGGTGCTGTCCCCCTCCTCAGAGGCTGGGGGGCCCTCACTGTGGTCAGGCATGGGTGTGCTGGGATGACTGGCTTGCTCTGCAATATTTGCACTGTGGTGATGACTATGGTGAGTGATGATGACTGAATGATGGTGAATCATTTTAAGTTAATTACCCATTTATCTGGGATCAGTGCCTTGGATTGCCTCTCTATAAAATCTAAATCTGCCTCTCTATAAATCTTATTTAATTATTTCATTAATTATAGATACTCTGTAAAGCTGTGACACTGAAGTTTAGAAAAGCTCTTTGGAGATAATTCTCAGAGATTTTCTTGGCTTTTTTGGATTTTGCTGCAGTGGGACATGTGTTAACTATGATATTTGCCTTTGCTGTCAGATATGAAAACAAGTCTTAGCGTACTTTTTCTACCAGTATGAATGTGAGCACAGGCTTTGCAGTGCAGCGATGAGATCCTTCTGTCTAGCACAGCGAAGCAGAAAGCCACTTTACTCGTTGAGTATTACCACTACAAGCCATGGATGGGACTGCCCTTGTTAGCAAATGCTGTTTCCATAAGCATGTGTTTACAAAACAAGTCTATTAAATATGTATTAACCACTTTCTGGACAATCCATGTCATGTGCCTATGCTTGCAGGGAGGGACAGATGACTCTCATTTGAAATGATGCTCATCACTTGTGAATCCATTGCTCATGGGCCACTGAAGCCATATTAAATACTGCCCTTTTTTTTAATAGGATGTTTTCTGTGTTTTGTGTAGCCACTCCCAAACCCATACTCGTACGAAAGGGCTCAAACTGGTGGAATTCCTGTAGGTGTCTAATGCAGTACTCAGCTATGTCATACTTTTACCGCTGTCAGAAGAAAAGACAAATTGCTCTCAGACAGGGCTCTGACGATTTCTTAACCTGTTCACAACAATGGAACCTGATTTTTGCAATTAGCTGAAGGCTGCAGCCAGGAGTATTTTTACTGTAGATGAGGATAAGCAAGAGTCCTCATCTTTTATCATTCATTACAGAGCAAGCATACTCTACAAGTAGTTGCTTCTCATTACAAGCCTTATCTTGAAAAGTGCTGCGGAGCACCTGAAACCTTTTTTTATATTAGACTGTTTAGGACATGCAGCAACTTAAAGCAGTGAATGGATGTGTTTGGAAGTAGTGTTGTATTCTCTTATTATCTGCCATATAAGACCTAACAATGAGGTTGAAATATAAGGGATGCAGAAAGGGAGGGAAACAAAACTGCTGGTTTCTTTTTGAAATCTATCCTTTCAAAGTAATTCTCAGCTTAGTTTTCCAGAGCTGCTGGTACTGTAAGTAGCATTTACTTCACTTTCTACTAGCATGTAAGCAAAAATAATTACTTAACACTTAGCAGGCATGGAAGTGCTTTGCTAGATTCAGACCTGCAGTCAACCATTATCAACTTTAATTACCAAATGCTATGCTTTTCAGTCTAGCACTCATCCCAGTTTTTTCAGCCCAAAGGCTCCTGGGACAGTTTATATGCTGATACCTTAACTGACCCCCAGTATCTGTAACAAGTTTTTCACAACTTGGGAATTTCAGCAGAGGGAGGGGACAATCTGGCTGGATTTGTACTGCAGAGAGCACTATCTTTCTGTCTTGTTTGTAGTTTAAACACAGTGTAAGTTGTTCTGTGCAAAGAACTTGTGCATGCATACACCCCACCCAGGTCTGTGCACAGACCTCTGTTACGTGGTGGGTAGAATGAAGGACTTAAGATTGTCTTACTGAGATTGTAATATTTGGTAGTAAGGGAGTCTAGATGTTTTAAACAAGACTGTCTCTTCCAACTCCTTTTACATGAATAAATTATAAGATAATTAATTATGTGATTTTTATCCCATTTCCTCTTAAAGGCACTACTGCTGAGATTTTAACATCTGGTTACAATGAAGTCTAGGTGTTTCAAATGAAGCCACCCCTTTCAACTCCTTACTTTTTTATTAATAAATTATGAATCAATTAATTATATTTTTTATATCCTCCCTGAAAATTACTGTGCCAAGTCAATGGTATAAATACTTTGTCATATGCTTCTTATATTCTGAATAGATAATTTGATACTGAGCCTCTGAATTTTTGTAAACTATTATAGAATTATAGAGTGATTATAGAATTATTATTAGGAGATAGTACAGATCTATGACTCTTTCCTTCCTCAGGAAGAGTTTTCATATTATTTGATTTGCATAGTACAAATTAAGATTTTTAAATTCCTTTTATACCTATTTTGTAGCACTGGCTGTATCACATAATGACTACAGAGAAAAAACATTAATCTATTTTTTCTGTTTCTAATTTTAAGACTTTAGACACCATATACTACATGAGATGGTGAACATGAGCTATCTATAAGCAGGGACTGAAGAAACAAAAAAAAAATGCTGAAATTGGCTGGAAGCATAGCACAAAAGCTGAATAAGTAATACTTCATTAGCATTTCTGTAAATTATTTACTTAACCTCTACTATATATAACAATCTCTGCAACATATAACACCTCTAGGATCTACCAGTTTGGTATTCTTACAGTAAAATAAAGCTGTTTTGTGAAATACATGAATTAGAAATTATTTTGTTTTCTGACTCTTCTTCTCTCATCCCTTGTCCTTTAGTGCTGTTTAACCACCATCAACTGAAACATGTGCTGTAGTCTCTAGTTTAGTGGTGATGCCAATCTGCTCTATATGAAGCAGAGAGTAACTGGTGCAAATATTTCCTGTTCTGCGACTCTAGCAGCCAGTTTTCACTGGGGGAACTGTCAGCTGGCCCTGACCTCTGCCTAAGGACCAAAACTCCAGCCATGTTGCTTTTGACTGGTTTATCACGATCAGATGTTTTGATAGCAGAAGCTGTAGGAGTAGGGATGAAATGGCAGGAGGTGTGGAGGTGACATCGTGTCCCTGCAGCCCTGTTTGTGGGCTGGGACACAGTCTGGCTGTGTCAGTGCAGGGAACAAGTAAGGAGTGGGTGTTCTGCACAAGTTGCTGTTGTGGAACAGGAGGGGTTTGCTTACGCTTGGTAGCTGGAAAGTCTCCTCAGTGATGGTAAGTGCAGAACAGTAGGATTGGGCAGAAAGTACATGTTAGCAAAATCATCAAACAGCTCTCCACTGTTCTTTTGCTTCTGTTTTGAAGGTGAATATGAGAATTTGCCTTCTGTATTCTCAGAAATTTGGAAATTTTTTTTAATTTTTTTTTTCCCAGAGAATGGCATGAG